>VALG01017810.1:0-21431 GCA_009835305.1 Ipomoea purpurea
TTACAATAGGAATCGTCTCTTAATGTATATTCTATACTTCTATGGACCTCTATATATACTAAACTAGATACTAAATTAGTCCTAAATAGAATAGAAAACTACTAATAAGAATAGGAAACTAAGACACTTTCCTAATATTCAACACTCCCCCTCAAGCTGGAACATCTGGAAATTCCAAGCTTGGATCAAAACAAACTCTACCTCACTCAAAATTACAAATGAAAATTAAATGCAACTAGAGGTTAACAGTGTTGAATGACTTCGAGGGACAATGCAACCTTGGAATGAAGGCACCAGGGGCGAAGCTTGTCATGAACATCCTTGGGAATGGCACCAAGGTAAAGACTAACACGAACACCATCACATCAACATAACACTCTAGGACGATGACTTCAAAGAAGATTGCACTATGTCTGACCCTTCCTTGGGATGAACACAAGGCACCAGAATGGAGCTGAACACAAATCTTGGGAATAAATACAAAGACACCAAGACCTTGGGATAAAGACGAGACACCAAGGACGAAGCTAAACCGATCTTGGGAATGAACACACCGAGGGCGGAATTGAAACGAACCTCGGAATGAGATGAACACACCAAGGATAGGTTAACATGAACAACCCCCGATAACACAGAGAGCGTAGAGGTGAAAGGAGCAAAGAATAACAAAGATGCATTAGAATCCATAGTAATGAAGATAAAATCACGGATGGTAAGGATGTAGTAGAGCCCATAGTAATGAAGATAAACCCAACGCCGATTGTAGATAGTCAACTCCCCCTTACTTGAAACATGGGAACTAATCAAAGCCTTTATAAAGTGTTGAAACTGAAGGCCCATGGGATAAGGCATACCGGAGATAAAGAAACAAACACGATTATACCAAACACAAACACCATGGGAGAAGTTCGGCCAACAATCCAAAAGGAACCTTCAAATTCACCAAAAGTAGAGAGAAGGGCAAAACAACAATCTGGAAAGCAAAACACAATCTGGAAAATTTGCCGGAGCAGGCTCACGCGCCGGCGCGTGAGGAAGTCACCGACGCGTGGCGGCAGCGGTGCGCGTGAACACGACGGCGGTGGAGAAGGAGACCAAATTTTCCAGTTAAGGTTGCAAAGAGGCGAGGAATCCAGCGGTGAAGGAGGTGAGACCAGAAATCGCCGGAGAAGAGGAGATCTGACCGGAAAAACTAAAGCATCCGTCGGCGGTGGTGGCGCGTGAGGGCACGTGCGATGGTGACTGTATTTCAAGCGAAGGCTCGCGACGAGGTTCTGAGTAAGGCTGTGGTGTTAATTGCTTTGAAAACACTAGAAGTGCGTCGCAATGAGAGAAAACAGTGGCGACAGTGGTTAACCTCCGTGGCAGCGGCGACGGAAAGCTAGGGTTATATAGGTTTTAATATTTGAAGAAAACAGCCTAGGAAAGTAGGCTCTGATACCATGTTGAAATTGAGGGATTGATAGGTCTGGCGGGTGGAGAATACCACCACCCGCCAGTTAGGCGGAAGCAAAATATGTGACAACCAAAGAACAAGAGAATAAAGAAAATATATTATATGAAGATTACAATAGAATCGTCTCTCTTAATGTATATTCTATACTTCTATGGACCTCTATATATACTAAACTAGATACTAAATTAGTCCTAATAGAATAGGAAACTACTAATAAGAATAGGAAACTAAACACACTTTCCTAATATTCAACACGCCTCATATGCTAGCATTATGTTATCCGTTATAAGGCGCCCTGGCACAAAAGCACTCTGTGCATGCGAGATAATCCCCTCCAGAAATGGTTTAAGCCGGTTGGCACAAACCTTGGCTGCTATCTTATACACTACATTACACACGCTATCGGGTGCAAATCCTTCATAGACTCTGGTGTTAGTTTCTTCGGGATTAGAACTACATATGTATCATTTGCCTTCTCCGGTAAAGTAGTAAATCGAGGAAATCACTATAGAAACCAGTAGCTGATTCCCCCACGATATCCTAGTAGTGCTGGAAAAATACAGGGCCTAACCCAACCGGTCCCGGCGACTTATCTGGATGCATTTGAAAAACGGCCTTCCTCACCTCATCCATACTCACAGGGTGCAACAACTGGGCATTCTGCTGTGCACTTATCTTCGGTTGAATATCATCAATGATTCAGACATCTCACCCCTGATCAGACTCAAACAATTTACTGAAGTATTCTTGCATCACATTCCCAATTTCATCCTCAGTCTGTACCTAGGTCCCATCAACATCCTTCAACTTGCTAATTCTATTCCGCCGCTTCCTTGTTTTTACTGAGTTGTGTAAAAACTTACTATTCAATCCCATCCTTATACCAATATTCCTTAGCCTTTGTTTCCAATAGAGATGTTGTTGGCCAACAAATAAAGCATTCCCGTTCAACATTAGCATATGTGTAGACTGTCATTATCACGTCGTAGCCTCAGTAACTCCAACTTCTGTTTACAACTATCAATGCGCTGCTGGAAGTCCCAATTATAGGACCTTCCCCAACGCCATAGTCCTGGCCACAAGACTCAATCCGTACCAGCACCCCAGACCTGCGTTCGACCCCAACTCTGGCCACAATCTCCTTGCATCTCTCCTCTCGTAACCCACATATTATCGAACAGAAACCTCCTTCCGGCCGTGTAGCATGTACCACGGCCACCGGTATAGTAGGGCGGATGTGTATCAACTGCCTATGAGGCAATGCCAATTTTATGACAAATAGCCGTACTTGCTATGTACCATTCAACATAGTCAGCCAACTACCGAAATCAAGTCCGTGTCTAGACTTCTCTCCACCATAATATGATACTCGAGCGGTGACTTGATGCCGATTTCCAGGTTAATTACTGGTTTTTAGCATCAAGATGGATTGTATGGTTGATGTATGTATTTTTGATTTGGGATTATTGTAATATTCTGCAACCGCATCTTATCGCTGCCCGCTTTCACAGAAAGCCAATTAATTTAAATCATGTGGGGTTGTGGGGTTTCCCTGTTTCCCTTTTTTTTTTTTTTTTTTATTTTGCTTTTTTTATGCTTGACTTCATGTGAGATCATTATTATTATCTCCCATCACTTAGGCCCGAGATTGGCTATTATTAACTGTCAGTCGTTGCTAGTGCTGTCGCTATTACAGCTGCTCTATAAGCTTTGCTTTCCCTTTCGCGCGGGTGTTTCTTTGGGGATATTATCGTAAAGGTACCGTTATATTTATGCGTAAAACGCCTCATTTGGGTTTAATGGGTTAGTAACCAACATGCTAACATTATGTGGTGGTTGTTCAATATAAGTTTAATTGAACTGCAATTATAGCGTTACCCGGTTTTGTTTGTAGTAGTTTCACCGAGCTTGATCTACGATCATTTGCATTGGAGGCCTCCGCTAGTGTCTCATACCGTGGGCATCAACTGTTTGTGACATTCATTCTGATCTTGTTACCCTCAACCTTTGGATCATCGAACTTAACTTTACATCCATCGTTTTGTTCTGTATCATCTTTTGGTTAATATAGTTTTCTCATATTTAATAATAGACACTCTATGGTTAATTATAGTTTCCGCTTCGTGCGAACAATTATGGTCCGCTGAGTACATTCTGTAACTGTCTTTAGGGTTGCCTGGGAGGGCCGCGAGGCGGAATTTAGTCACATTGTCAGTTGTTTTATAGGATTCACATAATTCCTCGTTGGCGGGTTTACATTTATTTAATATGTTTTTAGTTTATTAGCATTTTAATTCACCATGATATTTGTTGCTAAGATAACGCTCATTGGTATTTTTTGCTATTTTTAAGAGTTGTTCGATTTGAACCGCATTTTTTGATAGTCATAGAGTGTAGGGATATGCCTATGAAATATTATAAATAATCGGTATATGTGAAATACAATGTCTTTTTTGCATAGTGTTTGTGTGTGGTTGTTGTTTGATTGTCTGTTTCGTAAGAGACCAAGAAATCATCTCTAAAAACGGGAGATCGGAGGTCAAAAGAAAGAATTTTCTTTCGCAATATAAGGAGGGGAGGGGTATTGAAAAATTATGAAGTTATTGGGTTGGTTTTAACTTGCTGTCGTTTGCGCGCATCAACAGGTTACCTTTTGTTATTACCTTTATGTTTTCTATGCTATATTGGGGTAGCAATGTTGATTAGCTATATGAACTTAAGTCCTACAATTGTTTATATACTCTTTAATTGGATTTTGTTTGGTATTTTTTTTTTTTAAAAAAAAATATGATAAATCTAATTCTCAATATTTTTAAAATCTTTTGAAATTGTATTTTTATATTTGTTTTCTATCTGTGTTATGACTTTATGTGATCTTTTCAGTAAAGCCGGGTAGTTTCGGTGATTATTGTTTGGCTATGTGGCTTTGAAAATATATAAGACGGTCGAGAAATGGGAAGAGAATGTATTTTTATGTAAATAAATTTACATGCGTCCAGGAGTAGAGAGTTGGTTGTTGTGTTTTTATTTTTTAGTAGTGGTTGGTCATTTTTTATAATCTCACCAATGCAAATATTTATTATTATACATGAAGGTGTTGTCTAAGAGTTTTAATTAAAGGAATTGTCATATTTTATCAATCTTCTTCCTAATTAGTTTATTTGATTATTCTTCAAAACTGCTATGATCTGCGTTTCTGGGTTCTATGGAGAAAGGATTCAATTTCATTGCGACTTGGCTAGTACTGTCGGTTGTAGATTGTAAGTACATATTTAGTGTTATCAGAGTATCTGTTTCTATTCTATGCCTATGGTTTAATTGGTTTATAGTATAATTTCTATTAAATTGAAATTTTTAAGATTGTAATTTTTGATATCTTGTTGCGAGTTTACCTTACACCTACATATGTGCAATATTAGTTCCAAGTTCTCGAATATTGTATGTTTTTTTATTTTTTTATAGATATAGTTTTTTTTGTCAGATTTTTTAAAGCAATTTCATTTGATATTTCCTTGGCATAATATAATCAATCTGTTTTTTTTCAATATTTATCTTTTTAAATTTTCATTATAATATTCTATTTATTTGGTTATAAGAATGCATTATACTATTATTGAATGTGTCGGATTCTAATTTTTTTATTATGTTATACTAGGTTTGCTACTAATAACAGTGGTTTATATAATGATAGAGAGAACATGTGCACTGGATGTATTAGTCCTAGCTGATGTTAATATTTTGTGTTTGCTAGACCAAGTACTATTTAATTGTTTTAGCGGTTGTATCTTTAAATATGTCTGCTTCCTCTTAGTTGTCTGTGGATTTACTGTCGCGCCAGTAATAATTTGAAATTTTCGTGATTTAATGCTTAGTCCTCTTGGTGTTGTGGCTTTTCACGTAAGGTGCATCTTTTATAAAATATAGAACGTCAGAGAATCACTCACTTCCCCAAAAAGATAATGATAATAGGCATATTAGCTTCTCATGTTCGTGTTCGTTTGGTAATATTATGGATTACTTGTTAAATTTATGGTGTGACCGTTTACTATCAATGGTCAATGTGTGATTCCTAATTAGGATGGAGCGAAGGAGTTTGGCATTGTTTTAATATTTTATATGTATTTTGTAATCACTAACATTATTCCATTTAGGTAGTATTAATTTATGTGTATTATTTAATTTATTTGGATTCATAATATTGTGGATCTTGTTAATTGTTATGTCGATTATTAAGATCATTTTCCTTTTGTATGAAAAGTTAGTGTACGGATGAGGCTTTAGTAAAGAACGTAAAAGGATTATAGATATATTTATATGGAAATTACATATTTTTCGTTATCTAACACTGGACCGAAATGCATGATTATGGTTGAGTATTGTAAGATTAAAGATTTGATGATGTGTAATATTATGAGGTTAGCAATATAGATAAAAAATAATTTAAATATCAATAGATGATTAGTTATCGAATTTATTTTAGTGTTGCTACAAACCAATTATCGATAGCTGCCGAATTGGAGTTTGAGGGTTGTGTTTATGGATTTCCTAAATTTTATTGCTTGCTTATGTATATAGTTTTAGGGTGGTAGGACTGGGTTATGTGTTTTTATTATATAAATTGGGATATGATGATTTGGAAATGCGGTGAATGAAAATTAATAATGGTAGAATTCATTGGAGCATGGGCGAGGTTAATTGAATAGTTATTATTAACGGTTGATAAGAGAGTAGTGGATATGGACGTTAAAATAGAAGAGAATTACTACAATAAAGTAGTGTATAAATAATTTAAGAATATAGAGAGGATAAATCAATTGAGTATGTTGGACATGTAACGACTGGATACAGAGTACCTAAGGCCAGTTGCTGTATTATTTTTTTATATTTTACTAGGAGTTTGTTGGTTCCTAGTAAATGATTTTCTGTCCTGGACAAGGAGAGCCCTCGGATACAAACGCAAGATTTTCTTGTCGATCAAATCTGGAGAACCTATTTGATTCCCACAATATGTGTTGCATCCGAATTTTCTTTGATTCCTGAAGCTTAGTGGAGGAATAGTCATTAATGATTTGAAATCTGTACCACTATTGTTATTGCAAAATTGCACATTTCCCTGATGTTTTGTTCTGAATTTTTGTAAAGTTTGGGTGGTTTGTCATTGTCGAATTGCGTTGAGGACAAAACCGGAAGAAGTGCAACTATAGAAGTATAAAGAGGAGTATGCACTGTCATGTTTATTGTAACAGTACCGACTTGTAAAGTGGCTGATTTATTCTCCTACCTATTTTTTTTTTTGTAACAAATATAGTAAATAAATTCAATATAATAAAAAAGAGAGGTAAAAAGAAGGGATCATTGCATATTTTTGAATTGTTTTTAGGGTTTGTACGTCCTATGTTTTTTAGTTTTTGTTGAACATCACATTGAGGAATATTAGATAAATTGGAAGTATTATTAATAATAGTGATCATATTAATTCAATTAATAATAGGAAATTTTAACTAATGAGTTCAGTCTTTTGTTATCACGGAGGGGGGAGGGGGGTAGTGTAGATTCTATTGTTATTTTAGTCTCTGATTGAGTATTTTTTTATTTGGACGAGTTGTGTTTTTTTCCTTTGGTTTTTTAGAGTGTTTTTTTGTTTGTTTTTCGATGTGTGTTTAGGTTGGTTCAAGTGTCTTGAGTTGGGGTTATGAGTTGTTTGTTTCTGATATTTTTTTTTGTTAGAACTAGTTTTTTCTTTGTATTTCTTTTGTTATTTATTTTTTTGTGCTTATTTTTAGTTTGTTAGTCTGTTCTGTTCATGTTCGGTTTGGGTCGGAAATCTGTTTTATATGCGGGTACGGTTTGGATAGTATAATTATTTTTGTGGAGTGGTCTTATATCGATTTTTGTGGGTGCATAGTTTTTTTTTTTTGTTATTATTTTCTTAGGTTTTTTTGGTTTTTTGGTGTCGCATGGTTTGTGTGGTGGGTTTTACTTTTAGCTTTGGTGTGCTATTGGTTTCTATTTATCTTTGTGCTATTGTATATTTTTTTTTTTTCTAGGTGTTTTGTTTTTTATTTTTTTATTTTTTTTATTGTTTTTGTTTTTTTTTTTTTTTTTGTTTTTTTGTTTTTTTGTTATTTGTGTTTTTGGCTTATATGTGTATGCGATGTTTGACTGTGTGTATTTATGACGTGATTTTTCTGTATTTATATAGTTATTGTGGTTGTGTTTGTTTATTTGATGTGTTGTTTTGATTATTGGTTTGTGTGTTGTGGTGGTTTTTAGTAGTTTTTGATCTTAGGGGTTGTACATTTATGGTGTTATTGTGGAGTTGTTGTTTTGTTTTTTTTTTAATGTATTCGAGTTTTTGTGTATTTGGTCGGGATGTAATGTATTTGTTATTTTGGTTGAGTTGCTGACGAAGCATTGTGGGATTAAATAATCAACATAGGATATTATGTGGGTTGTTATTTGAGTGATGTTTGTGGGGGTGAGTTTTTATGGTTGGGGGGTGGTTGGTTTGTTATGGTTGTGTGGAAGAGTGATTTAATTCGAGTTTGTGTTTAACGTTTTTAACGGACCACCCGACCGCGCATTCGTTGAGTATCTTTCTTAACAGCAAGGTGTTGGTGCCCGAGCTGATTAAAAAGTTAGAGAATCTGTAGACCAAAAGGTGTTATTGTGCTTAGGCAAAGAACAAGAGTTTTGAGCCATGTGAATTTGGTGGGGTTGTGTACCCCATGTCCCATTTGGGCTCGAGGCATGGCTCTTTCGCCGCTTGTGGCTTCACTGACTTTCGGCAAAATAAAAAAATATTCAGGTATAATTAATACTACTTATCAACTTGATTTTTCAAATTCTTTAACTTTTCGCAATAATCTGCCCAGTTTTCGTAATACCTAGTTGCTGTCCAAAAACCATGAATATCTGCTGTTTCGACAGTCACCGTTTTTTATACTTTGATTTTGTTTTTCTGCACTTTTTCGATTTCATAATCTATTTTTTTTTTATTATTTTTTTTTTATTTATGTTGCAAGTTCGATTTCTTATTGCAACCTACTTGTAATATCATAAGCATTTATATAAGAAAAGCATCATAGAAAGAGATAAAAGAAAATATTACGATAAATATGTTTATTTTTTGTTGGGTTTTTGGGATTGTTTAGTTGTTCCATATTTTTCTATGTGTGAAGTATGATGATTTGGTTTTGTGTGGTCATTTGGTTTATTGTATATGTTTGTTTTATTGGTGTTCAGTTAGGATTCTACTATTAATTGCGGTTTATTGTTCATTATATTTGGGTGGTGTATTGTATACACTATTAGAAGCTTTTACAGTTTTAGTTTTACTTGCACATTAACACATTTTATTTGTACTATTTTGTACTCTATGAAGCCATTACTTGCACTTTTAACACATGTTACTTGTTGGTGATAATGAACTAAATCGGATTTAATATTTTTTTCCAAAATAAGTATTTATATTATAGACACGGAAATATATTAAAATATTATTAGATATATATATCCGAAATATATATAATATATATTATATAATATATATATTATATATAATATATATATATATTATATATATATATATATATATATATAATATATATCTATGAAAAAGATATACCAATATATATCAACCGACATTGGAACTAATAATCCTCTTATTTATAAATCAATTTAACGACAAAAAACAAAATGGGAGAACGGATTTTAGCTTTGAAGCATAATCCAAACCGTGAGAAGAAGAAAATTGGCTCGTGTTTGGGTAAGGGTTTTTAGCGTGAGTCAAGAGACCACTCTTTCTTTAAAACCTTATTTGCTACCCCCAAACGTGCTAGGAGCATCGTGGCCTAGGTTTCTCAGGATAAAAACGCGCTACGGTTCGACGTTTGAGAACCCCAAACGAACGAACCCGGCGAACTAAAGCAAAGCCTTGAACACAGTTAGGCTTAAGAAAGGAGTAGAAGCAGAAGTATTTTGAAGCTTTGAGAAACAAAATTTCGTGTGTGAGCTCTTGTGCTTGTTCAGTTATTCTCCTGTGTCTGTTAAAAAACTTCTGTCATCTACCGTACCCCTTCTTATATAGGGGAGGAGTACTTAATAGCATTCACCATGGCATTAATTACACGTTGTGTAACATCTGAAGCAGCAACCTCATTAACAGAATTAAATTCAAAATTCAAAATTGGAGTTAATGGACTGTTGGCCTTAACATTGTGTCTGTTAAAAAACTTCTGTCATTACCCCTTCTTATATCGGGGATGGAGTGACATTAATTACATGTTATGTAACATCTAGCATCCTTCTGTCATCTACTCCTTCTTATATATGGGAGAGTGGCATTAATTACACGTTGTGTAACATCTGAAACAGCAACCCCATTAACAGAATTAAATTCAATTGGAGTTAATGGACTGTTGGCATTAATTAGCCTGCAAGATCAGCCAATTTTCGGACAACATTCGTGCCCGCGCATACAAACTCGGCTTGAATTAAGCCTTTCCGATCTCATTTCTAGTTGTATCTACAAGCTTCGAAAGAGCTCTTGTATAAAGTGTGGGGGGGGGGGGGGGGGGGGCAAATCCTCTTACCAAACTAATGTGGGACAAAAGCTCACTTTTCCTTCCATTTTTCCAACTCTAATGGGTCTACTTTGAGAATCAATATCTCATTCACTCATTATCCGTTTTGAGCATACAATAATCAATCTCTTCGTCTCATTACGAAGAACCCGAATCCACTTTGACCGGACCCAAATCAGAAGTAGACACCACTGATAATTGTACCACAAAATAGACACTTAAAAATGTCATTTTAATGCTATTTTTTCAACATTACTTGCATTTCAAATTGTAGTTATTTACAAAAATTTCATCTATACTTCTCAACCTATTGAAGCACAAAAGGTCAACCCACCTCTACTGAAGCTTGATCTTATGACCTCCGATATGGAAGAGTCACTACATACCATCTAAGCACAAAGTGCTTGGCTTATTGAGTTATTTATTGTGCATACCCTTACTTAAGGAATCCGTCATCCCAGGAGGCCAATACTGATACATCAACATCCCATGAATGCTGATGTCCCCCACCATGGTTAGTATATTCATATACACCATAATGCAACTTGTGATACACATGATTACAGACTACAGTATATACCCAAAGAAAAAAAAAAACAAAGGAAAATAAGAAAAATTGTAATTTTGTTTATGAGTAATAAGATATTTGTAATTTTTTTTATGAGTAATAAGATATTTGTAATTTTTGTTCCTAATTAATATGACATTGTAATGACATACCTAATTACTTGTTAAAGTGACATATTTAGTCCTCCCGACATATACAATTATTTTGAACAGAAATCACATGTGTTTCTGGCCTGAGTATATATCATTATCGAGGGTAATTTAGTATTCCGTAACTTTTTAGTACAATGTGTATTTTCTTTAACTGTATTAACGATTATAATTTTCTTATTACAGATACTCTAAACCCCCAACAAATGTCTCTAATGTGTAGTAGAAACTTAATTGTTGGAACTAAAAGAAACACTAAGTTGTATTTTAATCTCTTATATTGTAAAGTTTAAGTTTTGTTCATATTGCTTAGGGTAAAAAATGATACTAATACTTAATTTAATGGTTCAAGGATTACCCTAAAAGTCTTATTCCAGTGATAGATGACGTATTTAGTCCTCCTGACATATACAATTTTGGATGAAAATCACATGTGCTTATGACATGAGTTATAATCGAGGACAATTTAATAACTTTTGATATAATATGTATTTCTTTTAACTATTAACGATTATAATTTTCCGTTACGGATACTTTAAACTCCACTAAATGTCTCTAATGTGTAGTAGAAAAGTTCATTGTTGGGACTAAAAGAAATACCAAGTTGTATTTTAATCTCTTATATTGTAAATTTAAGTTTGTTCATATTGCTTAGGATAAAAATGATACTAATATTGTCCTACAGAACTTAACCAATAGTTTAAAGTCACTCTAAAAGTCGTACTTTAATAGCACGATTAGGATTTAATACCTACTAAAAACATGGGGAGTCATTGGGAGATCAAAGCCTAATGTATATTTTTTTTTATTTAAAAAAATACTAATAGTTTGTTATTTTCCTGCTTGATTTTTGAGTTCATATGTTTTTTTGATATGGCTTTTTTTTTTTTTAAGAGTTCATTGATATATATTTTCAGTTGTGCATTTATATATAAGACAATGAGAATAAAAGCTAGATTGAAACTACAATTTTGTTTTTTATATTAGTATTTTTTTAGGTTTCCATTCAAAATAACTTCCAATCCATTATATTAGAACAAAGATTAATTACACACACTATCACTTAACTTAAGCCAAGAAAGGAAATGTCAAACTTAGAAACATTGTAGTTATTAAACCAACTATTCAACCAACTTTGGATATGATGGCCATCAATACAAAGAAATAACTCTTTTTTTTTTTTTGGATCTTACCACGAGGTGTCCTGAATAGGCTCTAACTGTAGGAGGACATTTTAACCGTAGCATATTCAGATTTAATTCCCGTTCGTACCGGTCCGATCCAATTAAGGAACAAAGTGCTGGCTAGATTTATTTTTTCATACGAGGGGGTTCGAATTCCCCTCTCTTAAGAAACGGAGTACACGGCCACTCACGCCAACCAAACTAGTTATAAAGTGATACTCTTTGTTTTTACTTTGGGGGTACTTCCCTCCGTTGAAAAAAAAAAAAAAAAAACAAAAAAATTTACGGATTACAAAACTTTTTCATATAAAATTGATATAATTTAATTATGAAATAATTTAAACTTAACATTATAATGATCAAAATATATATTCTTTTAAAAAATTGTAGTTTTAATTTTTAGTCCCAAAATTACAGGATATTGTAGTTTTTTGTTTCTAATTAACAATTAGTTGTAATAATATCCCTAATTAGTCCTAATAATTGGTATTTTAATCTAATAAACTTATTAAACTTTATTAAAATTTGCTATACTATATATTGCTATTTTACTACTTTTAATATTCTCCTTTAATTATAATCTTTTTAGTTTCGATATTTTATATTTTTGTAAAATAAAAAACATGATTTTATAGAGTCATGTATGAAAAATATGGACGATGTGTCATAATTAAATTGAAAATTTTAGGGAGCAATGTTGTCAATCTCTATTTTGCAGATGAAATACCAAAACTGACAATGTTAATATGAACAAAGATAATAAAATTTTAAAATATTCATGTACTAAGTAAAAATTTTAATAAAATTTAATAGTTTTTCTTGCTTTAAGGGTTTAAAATTAAAACTTTTTGAAGAGTTAAGGTATATATTGTCATAGTAAAAAGTTAGGGACTAAAATCCCTATAAAGAATTCTTGACATGTTAGAGACTTAGAGGATGAATAGTATTAGATTTAAAATCAGGAGAGAAATGTTACATTTTGTATCAAATATTGTTGTTAATTTGTTATGTAAGAAGGTAAAATTAAGGTACCATAAGGATCAATTACTCACTTAGCTAAGAACCTAAGATTTAAATCTATCCAAAGAAAATTTGATAATACTAAAATTTACATTAAGAGTCCGTTTTGAAACTCGAGAAATGACTTCTGAAAGTTATTTTTTGGATTTTTCAGTGTTTGGATATTCAAGAAAATGAAATCAAAAGAAAATATTCATTTGGGTCAACAACAAAATGACTAATTTGGCGAAAAATATCTTCCTAGTTTTTTAGTCGGAAGACATTTTTCAGATTCTTTATTTTCATCTCTCTTCCTTCTCTTCTTTTCTTAAGTTAGTTTCGAGATTATTATTATTACCACCACCAAACTACACAATCACCACCATACCACAAAAAACCACTATATCACCACCACCACACCAACAACACACCACCACCACCACCACTACTACCACACACTACCACCACACCACATATTATTACTTTCATTATTATTATTATTATTATTCATTATTATTATTATTAATTATTTATTATACACAAATAAATAAAGCGAGTTTATACTTTCTGCAACAGAAAAAAGAAGAAGAGTTCTATCATTCAACCAAGCACTAGAAAATTAAAATATTTTCCAAAAATGGTCATTTTCTGGAAATCATTTTTCAGAAAAAAAATTCCAAATTTCCAAAGGAACCTTAAATTATACTTAGAAATGTTCTCTTTGATAATTTAGCGTATTTACTAATACGAAAAAACTTTCTATTTCTTAAAAAGCTAAACATTAAAATAAGAAATAAAAAATTTAAGTAAATGTTAGGTGGTTTAAAGAATAACAAATGTGAGTGGTAAAAATAGAATCATTAAGCATTTTTCTGGTTTCAAAAGAAGAAGAAGAAGAAATAAGGGTTAAAAAGCCCATTGAATTGCACGTGATCCATCAATTGGGCAACTGAGCGTTAAAAAACTACAATTGAATTCTTTTTTTTTTTTTTTAAATACAATTGAATTCTTAAATTAACCCAGCAATTAGTTCAATTTGCTAGTCTTTTCAGTTTCTAACCAGTTACCCTCCACCTAGGATGCTGATGTGGAATTTTATGTAAGTAATTTATTTTTAAATTATTTTTTATGTTTAATTTAGCGGATTTACTAATACTATAAAACTTTCTATTTTTTGAAAAACTAAAGATAACAATAAAAAAAAATTGAAAGTAAATGTTAGGTGGTTTGAAGAGAAATAAATTTGAGAGTGATAAATATTAATTATTATTTTGATTTAAAAAAAAAAAGGGAATAAGGGTCAAATATACCATCAAACTGTACGCGATTTTGTAATTGAGCCAATCTTTAAATTAACCCATTCATGCAATCAGTTCAATTTGCCAATTTTTTAGTTTTTAACCAGTTACCCTCTACCTAGAATGTTGATGTAAAAAAATTTTGTAAATAATTTATTTTTAAATTAATTTTTTATGTTTAATAAATAAAAATTAAATTAATTTGTTAATTTTGCGTATTTACTAATACCAAAAACTTTCTATTTTTTGGAAAACAAACATAAAAATAAAAAAAATAAAAAATTGAAGTAAATGTTAGGTGATTTAAAGATTAAATGAGATGGCAGTGTTGACCTTTTGTGTTTTAATCGATCAAAAAAATATAAATGAATAGATACTACAATGTAATAGAGTTAGTAATACTAAAAAAAAAAGTAACAAATTTGTGAGCGGTAAATATTGAGTAATTAAGCATTTTTCTGGTTTAAAGGAAAAAAAAGTAGCATTTTCCTTAAATAAGTAAGGTGATCATGCTGTACCATCCGAAATTTGAAGGACTAGAGGGGGCAGGAACAGGTGCCGTCTTCATCGCTATAAATGTCACTGCCTCCTTTCTTCTTTCACCAAATGTCCGAAAACGAAAAAGTATTTTCAAAAATCCTGTGAGACATAAATTTTCAAAATTGTGATTTGTGTGACACCTTGAATGGAGGTGGAAACAAGTATGAGCAGCAGCAATGAAGCGGCGGCGGTCCATAGAGTGCTTCTCGTCTCTGCCGGAGCTACTCACTCCGTCGCGCTCCTCTGTAAGTCGTACGATTAATAGTATGTACTGTAACTGTTCGATCTAATATCTGCCCACCTGTGAAGAAGATGGAGTTTGCACTGCACACTATGTGTTTGTTTGAGGATTAAGATATTAGTAGAGAGAATTTCTTTCAGCTGTTAATGTGAATAGCTTCATTTCCTTCCAAAATTTTATTATTTATACTAATCGATGCAACAACACATTCCTTGGGCGGTACAGAAGGGGTTAGGTTTTGAGTATTGCATGGATCGCAGTGATCCACGTTCATGAAAATTTTGAAGGGTAAAAGCGTAATTGGTGCCCCCCATCTTCGTTGTTTATCGGCCAGTTTGTTTAATTTCGCTCTAACTTGAACTAAGTAGCTCTAAGTTCATGATGGATAATAATCTTGAATGTCGGAAGCTTTCAACTTTTAAGAGATTTCATCTGGAACTTTAAAATTGACTTTATTAGTTCGCAGATTGTTCCAATAACAAATTGGGAATGTTTTTTGAAAATGGAGGTCTCCTCGAAGCTTTTAAAGTATGGTTTATAATCAAGGATTGGATATGATTAATAAAGTGATCCACGTTATTTATGTATTATTGTTCTTTAATTTGCAGCTGGAAATATTGTCTGTTCATGGGGAAGGGGAGAGGATGGGCAGCTTGGCCATGGAGATGCTGAAGATAGATATACACCCACTCGTGTGACTGCGTTGGATGGCAAGGATATAATATCTGTTATTTGCGGTGCTGATCACACGGCTGCCTACTCAGAATCACCCATGCAAGTCTATAGTTGGGGATGGTATGCTTTTTAAATTTTATTGTTCATCCCAAACTTTATTTTTCAATTAAGTTTATCATTGTTCATCTGTTCTATTATCAAGTCAAAATTAGGATAACTTGATAAGTCTGCATATCTGGTAAAAGAAGATATTTAGTAGTAATGAATTGAAGTTGAGATGATTCTCTAACAGAAAGGTTAATTTAAATATGGAATGATATGAATGACACTGAATGATTTTTGCTTGTGCTATGTGGACTGGTAATATTTGCTCTTTTGCTAATTTTGCAATACTTGCAGGGGTGATTTTGGGAGATTGGGTCATGGAAACTCAAGTGACTTCTTTACTCCTCAGCCAATCAAAGCATTACAAGGCGTACAGATAAAGCAAATTGCTTGTGGAGACAGCCATTGTTTAGCTGTTACCATTGAAGGAGTGGTGCAAAGGTTGGCTGTATTTCCTTCACTGGATTTATTTCTTTTGTGTGTGTGTGTGTGTGTGAGCGCATCTCAACTGAACAATTTGACACTCCCTTCATTTTCCTTTCATTTCCTTGTTCATTCAAGTTGGGGACGAAATCAAAATGGTCAACTTGGCCTTGGCAACACAGAGGACTATCTGCTTCCCCAGAAAATTGAAGCTTTCCAGGTACCCAACCTAGATGTTTTTGGGCTGATTGAATAACATTTGTGTGCTCTAAGTATCTGTTTCTGCTCTATTTGGCACAAAAGATTTTCATTTTATGATTTACTTATATGTTCTTTTGTAGGGAATCCCTGTAAAAATGGTTGCTGCTGGTGCTGAACATACGGCTGCTGTAACTGAAGATGGTAAGCTTTACGGTTGGGGCTGGGGTCGTTATGGTAACCTTGGCTTAGGCAACCGGAATGATTGCTTAGTTCCTCAGAAAGTTTCAGCTGTAGAGGTAAAATGCAGTGGATAATTATTGTTTACATGCTCTAATTAAAAAGAAACTAGAAACTGTGATTGGGAAATGATAAACGAACACACTGTAGGAGAAAAAATAATGTTTAATCTGTTCTTTCTTTTGGTACCTTTTACTAAACTCTACTAGGTTTTTGTCAGCTTATAGTTCCTTTTTCAGCTTCCTTGTTTGCTTCGTAATGGTTTTGCAGGGAGAAAAGATGATCATGGTAGCGTGTGGATGGCGCCACACAATATCTGTTTCATCCTCTGGGGCTCTATATACTTATGGTTGGAGCAAATATGGGCAATTAGGACATGGGGATTTTGAAGACCGCCTTGTCCCACATAAACTTGAAACCTTGTGTGGTGATTTTATTTCTCAGGTACTTGTTCCTTTCATATGTGGATTTAATGATTTTATTTCATATTTTTTATGCATTCTTATTTTCCAGGTATCAGGTGGTTGGAGACACACCATGGCACTTACAGCTGATGGAAAACTTTATGGTTGGGGATGGAATAAGGTTAAGATCCTTAAATGCTCTTATTTCTAAGGTCTTCAATTGAAGTAGCATTACCCATATGTGTCATATCCTATCTCTTGTCTTTCTTATTAATCATCTACTTCATTAATTCATTTCTGCTTCCCTCTAACACGTACAGTTTGGACAAGTTGGTGTTGGTGATAACATTGATCATTGTTCGCCAATACAAGTGGACTTCCCAAACAATGAGGCATGGCCTTGCTAGTTCTTACAATAATTTTTATTTCCAATGTTTCCATGTCTGTTTATTATTGTTATTATTTTTTTGTTGCCAACATTTTCTTTAAATGCCAGAAAGTAGCTCAAGTCTCGTGTGGTTGGAGGCATACAGTTGCTTTTACTGAAAGGCAAAATGTGTATTCATGGGGGAGAGGAATAAATGGACAACTAGGCCATGGCAAATCTGCTGACAGGTAACAGTTACATTGAAGCCAAACGATGCTAATGCCATTGCTTAGTAAAGTTATTGGGAAAATAATCTCTTAGCCTTGCTGATCGAAATTGAGATACATATGCATTCGGTAGTGATGAGTGAGAATTTGTTGGAAAATTTGCAGAATCTATCATTTGGATAAGTAGTTGTGTGGGCTGAAATATGAACTAATGTTAATTTTGTATTGTTTTGAATTGTGAAGGAATGCCCCAACAATCATACAATCTTTGAGTGTGGATGGATCAAGTGGACAGCTGATTGAAGCTTCAAATTTCGATCCATCATCAGGTTACGTGAAAAACAAAATTAAACTGCAAGTCTCTGCATATACATTTTTGGTGTTTTCGGTCGGTGTTGTGATTTACAAAATAAGTACTTACTACTACTTGTTTTGTTCAGGTGAAAAATATTGGGTATCTTCAACCGGGATATATGCAGTTGTTCCAGGCGAGAATGTATGTTTTTCTCTTGCAACAACGTAACCTCTATTTGTATTCAGAGATCTATGTTGATTCATCTGGAATGATTGAAAAGAAATATATACAAGTTTGAATAAAAAAATGTACTTTGTGCAGGCTGAAGGAGAGATTGAGCGGTACGATTTACACGTCCCTGAAACTGACACAAAAAGAATGCGGATATGATATTGCATTCTGGCCTGGCCTGGTATATCTGATTGAGATAGGAAAGCCCTATTTCTAGAGGAAGGGTATAACTCGATACGAGTTATACCCAAACTCCACGAACTTGAAACTATATATATATATACGTACTTACTGTACTGTGCAAATTAACAGTGCTCCTCTTCAGGCTGGGAGGAGCCTTTAGATTCAGTAGGGTGCATATGTTTAGGCTTCCATGACAGACCTTCATTGTAAATTCTTGTGTACGTTGGCATTTGGGATTGCAAAGTGAGAAGCTAAGGCCGGGTAAGACTACTGTGTTGCCGGTGAGGTTGTAAAGTTTGTTTAGTTATGAGTTTGAATACTATATGAATATCATGTATAAGGATTTATGGGTGTTTGTTATGTAAACTTTGTATAAAATATTTTATGAGTGATTTTATTTTTGCATGCATACATGTAATATCCGAATCATAACTCCGAAGGAGCAAAAAAAAAAAATAGGGATTCCAAAATGTCGCTGCATGGAAAGTGGATACCAAGCAAGGAAAACTGTGTTTGTGGAGTGCATTTCTCTCCCATAGAAAGTAGTTATGCGCCTTAGCGATTTAAGCTTCCACATTTATGCTGTATTTTCTAATCTATTTTTTTACATTTTACATATGTAGTGTATGTTGTTTTCTTATACAATGTTGTATTTCAATTAATATATTAATATTATTTCAATTTATTCCATGTCAAACTTTTAGGACTCTTGTTTTTTTTAGGCAATGTTTGTATTCCAATTAAATATAAGGGTAATGTTTGGTTTGGTGGGTTTTGCCCATAGGAATGGGTATGCGAAGTGATGCTGTTTTGTTTGGTTGTAGGTTTTTAGACACATACTGATGAGTTTCGAATACCCCATGAATTGAAAATCCAATACCAAATACAATAAGGGAGGGTTTCATTCCTATTAATTCTCAAGCCCACTACTATTAGTAACCAATTTTCATTCCCCACCCTACTACCAAACATGTTAAATACTTTCACCAAAACCCTTACCATTACCATATCTTGATACCATTCCAATTCCGATTCCCATGTGCGAACCAAACACACCCTAATATATTATTCACATTTTTTCCGTGTAGCTTTTACAACTTTGTTTTTAGCAAAGTCTATTAGGACTATTTTTTGGCTACTTAGTTTGTCATTTTGTGTGGTTGTAGCAACCAGAATTCATCTGATTGCTAGTCAGACGAAAATTATTTATTTTTTTATATATGTAGATTTAAAATATTTTATGATATTATTAATTAAAAGTGTTATTTTGATGTACTTGTAAGTAAAAAAAAATAATAATTTACTAGACTGTTGAAGTAAAACATTCGATTTTATTAATGATTTAAATTTGGACATTGCAAAGAAAAGTGTGTTGTCCTGCGACAATACTTACATTTTGTTCTAAGATTGCTACTAAAGTCCATTTCATTGGGAAATCTTGTTGTTCGTCGTTGGCCTCTTTGTGTTTGTCGCTTAGCGTTAATAGGCGGAAGGTTAAGTGATATGACTTGTCCATTGAGTATTTTCGACCAACGGATAGAAAATTACCTGCGTAAGCTTCTTGTAGTTTTGGACGGAGTAAACTTGTGGCACGAATTGGTAAATGCCTCCCTTCGGAAATACAAGCTGTTCACAATGTGCACACGGTATTCCGTCCACATTCCACTTGCCGCAGTTGCATGTTCGTTCAGCCAAGTTGACGTGAAAATGATGGTGCAGACCGTGAGCCATGTATTCCAGAAATTATAGCAACGCCGTAAATGCCAAGAGTGTCATTATATCTTTCAATGCTTGCATTTTTTGACTCATTTTCTCTAGCAACCAATCTTCATGAATCTTGGGCGTGAAAAGCATTTGCTATTGATGCATCATCCCCCCTGTAGTACGCCTATCGGCAAACATTGTTCGTAACTTGTGAAAAGTTATTCGTGCAATTGTCGTGACAGGTAACATTCGGCAACTCTTAATCGAGTTATTAAAAGACTCAGGTAGATTGGTTGTCATAATACCGTACAGATGACCCCCATCGTGACATAATGTGCACGCCTTTCATCGAGTGCGGACAGATAGTTGTATGCATTGGGCCAGTGTTGCTGGATGGTCTGCATGTGTTGATTGAATTGATGTTGTTGTTAAACAGTACCAGCTTCCCAAAATCAATCTCCGTAACCACCGATTTTGCTGACCTTTTGTTAGGACATTGCTCCGAAGGTGTCTAAGGCAATACCTACGTTTCACTCGGCCATGCAATTGTGTGACGTCCTTAAACGCCGCATCAATTCCAGGATGTCTATCCGAAACGATGCACATTGAATCGTAATCGGGGAAGACATGTTCAACGAGTAGTCTTAGAAACCAAGTCCAACTAGCATTATTTTTCGAGTCAATTATTGAATAAGCCAGTGGAAATATTTCTTTGTTTGCAGTGTATCCGCATGCTAGAAGGAGATGCCCTTTGTACCGGTTGTACAAATGTGTACCATCAATACAAATAACTGGGACGCAGGACCGGAATCCATCAATTGCCGGCTTGAAAGCCCAGAATACATACTTGAAATGCATGTATTCTGGACCACGTAGTTCGGAAGTAATACACTCCATCTCGACAATCGTTCCTGGGTTGGACACTTGCAAGTTACACAAGAATTGTGGGAAATCATTTTAGGACTGTTGGAAATTCCCGTACTACATTTCAATGCATTTTTTGTCGGGCCTACCAAGCCTTCCTGTACGAAATGTCCACACCGTAATGTTGTTTCACATCTACTTGGATGAGTTCGATTTTGTACTGTGGGTGAGTGGGTTAACAGCGATTTTTTGGAAATCAAATCGCTAATTAGTGCGCTGTTGCACATTCTGTCTGCCCCTCCTTGGTTGTATTGTACTGTGCAGTCATGTGTATCAAAGAACTTTGTCACCATCCATTATGAAGATTCCCCATGCAATTTCCTTACTGATAATGTCTAGCCACAAGCAGGAATTGCATTGAAATTTGGACACGAGATTTTTCAATTGTTTTTTTCTTGTGATTCGTTTATGAAGTTCCGCCTTTGATGAATACTG
>VALG01017810.1:26504-50772 GCA_009835305.1 Ipomoea purpurea
GGCCAATGATATATATCAAATTATCAATCATTATTGTGTGGATAATAATTTACATGGTTGTGTGCAACATAAATAAAAAGTACATTAATTGTGTATAAAAGACATTATTTGAAAGTGCATTATTAAGTACTGAGAGTACACATTTTGTATATTATCAAATAATGTACATTTAGTACACAAATAATGTACTTTTAATATATTAAAATGTACTTCTATTCAGCAGAAAATAATTATTTGAGTATTAAAAGCACATTATTTATTGGTGTTGGGTCCACTGGTATCGGATTGCTCCCTTATATGGGAGGTCTAGTTCGAGCCTCACTGTAGGCATGGGTTGTGTATGGGTATCCCTTCCTTGGTAATAAAAAAAAAAAAAAAAAAAAAAAAAAAAAAAGCACATTATTTTGTATAATGTACATTCAATACACAAATAGTACTTTAATATATTACAAATGTACTTTTTATGTCCAAAAAATTTTAATCAACTATACCAAAAAAGATTTTTTAAATTAGACATTTTTGTATGACACATATCCTCATTATAACCGAAATTTAAGTCTCTACTATTTAGGTATCTCACTTTCTATTTTAAGCATGTTTCCTTAATTTCATACTTACTTGTCTATCGTTCCCTCCTCAACGAGAATGTATCGTCAACCCACCGCCAGATCAACGCTCCATCACTACTCCATCAGCAAATCAACGCTCTTCCATCACTCATTCATTTTCCATCAGCGACACTCTGACTTTAATTTTTCATCGGCGACACTCTGTCCGCTTTGATTTTCATCGGCAACTCCCCCTCCTATGAGCTCCCATTTTCCATTACAACTCCTGTAGCTCCGATTTTCCATCGTTGAGTGTCTGTTGTGTTGGTCTTCCATCGTGCGGCGTGCGACGATCGTGGGCCTCATCCCGACACATTTCTCTAGAAAATTAAAAATAGGATTTTTATATTAAAATAACAAATCAACGGTATTTTGAAAAAAAAATAGAAAGGTAGTATTGTTCATTTTAGAAATGTGACAATATTTTGGGATGATGAAAAAAGAAAATAAAACATATAAAATGGGAATAAGGAGTAGAAAGTATAAGCAATATCAAAATTTATTACAATAATAGATCAGACATTCATATACTTATCAACCTTAGCTTAATTCATATTGGACATTGAATAAAGTCAAACTCATTGTCAAATCAAGCTCTTCCATCCAGCTTTCATTTTCCGACTCATCACTGCTTTCATTTTCATCGCGACACTCCGTCGCTCTAATTTCCATCGCGACTCCCGTCGCTTCGATTTTCCATCAGCAACTCTATGATCTCCCATTTTCATTGGCAACTATATGTCGCTCCGATTTTCCATCATCGAGTCTCTGTTGTTGACTTTCATCGTGCGCGTGCAATGATCGTGCGGCCTCATCCGGGCGACGATCGTGTTTTTTCTTAAAAAGGGGTGTGGTAATTTGACTAGGCACATTTCTCTAGAAAATTTAAAAGTATGATTAATTAAAATTAACAAATCAACGTATGTAAAATAGAAAGTAATTATGTTCCTTTAGAAATGTGGACAAATTTGGGATGGATACAAAAAGAAATAAACATATAATGGGATAGTGATAGAATATAAGCAAATCAAATATTAATACAATATATAGGATCAAGACATTCATATACTTCCAACCTTACCTTAATTGTCCATATTAGACATTAATAATCAATCGTAACAAACAAGGCTATTCCATCACAACTCATCACAACTTCATTTTCCGACCTTATCACCTTAGCAATTCATAATGAACTGAAATAAGTCAAACTATTGCCAACACGCCTCCATCACAGTTTCAGAGTTCAATTTCGACTCATCACTGCTTCAATTTTCATCGCACACTCCGGCCTAATCTACACGCGCCTCCCCGTCGCTCGATGTTCCATAGCAACATATGACTCCCATTTTCCATTGGCAACCTATGCGCTCTCCCATTCTTCCATTGCAACCTATGCGCTCTGATTTCCATCACGATCTTTGTTTGGTTGACCTTCCATCGTGCGCGATCTTGTTGCTTCTTAGAAAGGTGTGCCTTCCATCGTGCGACGTACAATGATCGTGCGGCGATCGTGTTGCATCTTAGAAAGGGGTGGTTAATTTGACTAAGACATTTCTCTAGAAATGTTAAAAATGATTATTAAAATAACAAATACAAGGTATTTTGGAAAAAAGAAAGGTAGTATGTTCAATTTTAGAAAGTGGACAATATTTGAGATGGTGAAAAAAAAAAAAGCAATATAAATGGATAGATGGATAAAAGTATAAGCCAATATTAAAATATTATTACAATATATAGATCAGACATTCATATACTTATCAACCTTAGCTTAATTTCATATTGACATTGAATAAAGTCAACTCATTGTCAAATCAAGGCTCTCACACAACTTTCATTTTTTCAACTCTTATCAACCTTAGCTTAATTTCATATTGGGCATTGAAAAAGTTAAACTCATTGTCAAATCAACGCTCTCCATCACAGCTTTCATTACTCTTCCATCACAGCTTTCATTACTGCTTTCATTTTCCATCGGCGATACTCCGTCGCTCAATTTCATCGGCGACTCTCCTCGCTCAATTTTCAATCAGCAACCTATGATCTCCCATTTTCCATTGTAAACTCTATCGCCGATTTTCATCATCAGTCTCTGTTGTTTTACCTTCCATCGTGCGGCGTGCAATGATCGTGCAGCCTCATCCCATGCAGATATGTTGCTTCTTAGAAAGGGTTGTTGATTTGACTAGGCCATTTTTTAGAAAATTTAAAAGTAGGATTATATTAAAATTTCAATCTAAGGTATTTTGAGAAAAATAGAAAGGATAGTGTTTATTTTAAAATGGACAATATTTTAGGATGGATGAAAAGGAAAAAAATATAAACGATTGAGGAACTAGAAAGTATAAGCAATATCAAATATTATTGCAATATAATAGATCAGACATGCAAACACTTGTCAACATTAGCTTATTTTCATATTGGACATTGAATAAAGTCAACAATAACAAATTAAAAGCAATATTCTTCTCTCAATTACTGCATACTGAACCATTGAGCAAACTCGTGCGGACAAAGAAATAATTCAGATAGAACCATTTAATATAATTTAATTATGGATGCATGCAGGGTAAATACTCATAAAAACTAAATATGTATAAAATAGAAGAATAGGAAAAATATAGAGAGAAACCATCGACCTTTATTTTATAATCATAATAAAATTGCTTTATTTATAATCAGAATAAATTGTTTCATGTTTAGTCATCACAAATCTCTTACTTTTGGATCAGGGTCTACAATGAAGGTAAACCCTGTCAGTGTATATTATTGCATAAAGTAAAGAAATTTAAAAAAAATCATTGAATACCAAGAAAAAATAACATACAACTCAAAAAAATCGAACAAAATCAAACAAAAAAAGAGAACTAACATTCCAAAAAGAAGGCCTGATAAATAGCCCACTTACCCGGGATTTGAGAAACCTTCACTGCGGTGAGGGAGGTTAGGTACCATTAAACGCTAAAAACTCCGAGTATAATTACAATCGTAGACTGCCATCCCCAGTTTTGAGAGGCAGTAAACAGAATGTTATCATGAAGCCTCTGAATATTCAATAGCAGAATAATGCAGTCCTAAATAGAAAAAAAAGGTAAAAATATTTCCAAAAATGTTTAATCTATGAGCAGTAGGGAGAATAAGGTAAAGAGCATTTCTATCCTGAGTGCAAACAGATTGGTGCAAACTGTCTCGTTAATCTGTCCTCAGTATCAACATGCTCACCAAGAATTATAAAAGTCCAACCACGCTCAGTAGTTCTGCAGAATGGCTAGAGCAGTTAGGTCCATCAGGATATGCATGGAAATAAGTTATTCATGAAACTAGTACAAACAAACCACACAACTTTACCTCTTGCTTCTATGTTTATCGCGAACTGAAGCACTTCTCACCAAATCAAAACAGAAAACTCAGAACATTACTCCAGTGCAGCACTGAATGAGGGGGTAGACAAATTTGGTTTTCGCAAAAAATGCTTGATTAATGTGATGCACTGCTCAGATAGCCAGCTCTGTGCAGATTTCCCTGATGCTTGTAACAGCAACCAACATCCAAACCCAGATTTAAATTAAGATATCGTGTCAAAGTAGCCATTGAAGGGTTCTGATGTTTACAACTCACAATAATAGCTGTCTAATTGGTCTTATATGCCAATCAGCCTTTCATTCTCTTTCTCTCTTTATATAAGCAGCAAAACACAGTCTAGCTAGACAAAATCAATAGAATGCGTGTGAGTAATATGCCAAAATCCTTTAATTTATAATACAAACCTAAGGAAAGAATTCACAGGGCAACAAAATCATGTTAATTACATGATGATTCGTTTTGTTGTTTAAGACAATGAAAACATTCATAGAACTAGAAAAGTTAACATATAAAGGAATCAATTGCTGTTTACAATCCAAGTTCATGATTATCAACCCATCACAAATAAGAAGTCAAGTAACGATTAAAAAGGAAGTGGAGAGTAACTGAACTAGCACAAAAGGTACTGAGAAATGAAGGATTAGAATTCAGTACATTGATCATAACGAGACTACACATCTCGCCAAAAGTCGCTCTTGTTGAACGGACATGAAAAAAAATTGAACACTGATCTAAGTTTAAAAAAAATTATATATAGCATAGAGGTAAAACAGAAGCAGAATATAGTAAATCACGCTGTCAGGAATATATTAAACAGCTTACAGAAAATAAAAATAGAAAGGTTATTGCAGAGAGGTGAAATAAAAAATTTTTTTTACATTTGGGAAAATGCATATGTATATCTCACGGGAACCATCAAGGCACTTTAGACTGGAAACTGGAAAAAGATATTATAAGTCTACTAATTTACCCTACAATGAAACGGAAAGCAGAGAATTATTTCTTTTACCTTTGGAATTTTCGAGGCCCAAAAGCATCGCTTGGAGACGGGTTGACATGTGATCCTTAGGATCTCTAATCTGTCTAACCTTGCCAACTCATTCAACACTTGATCAACAAAATGAATAAGCAAACATACTTGTTTCATCACAAGCTTCTTGGATAATGAGGTACTATTCTCAAAATTGCTTTTTATTTATCATTTACTACCGGTCGGTATCGCTGTAAAAATTTAGAAGATGCAAAGTTTGGCTTGTATTCCAACTCTGTTTTTGGTTCTTTCAGTCCATCATGACTCCTTCCTGATAGTCCATTAGCAGAGGATATTGTTGAAAATCCATCTTTATCAATATGAGAACAATTTTGCCTTTGTTGGCCTGTACTTCCTGCTTGATCCCAATTTTCATCTATACTGCTAGTGTCGTCAAAATTTTTTGAAGAATGAAGAAATGCACGGAGACCCTAGTGAGTTTTTTTCATAATGTTCATTGATCAAGTTTGATACTTAACTTTTTATTTGGTGAAAAAAGTGGAGTCAAGTTTTCAGCTCGACTTGAAGAGACTGGTGATTTAGAATCAACTGGGCTGATCTCACCAACACTTTCTGATTGGCAGTCAAGATCAGCAGGATTAAAACTGCAAATTTTAGTATGACTGCTATCATGACTGTTATAACCAGATTCATCACATTCTTCAACATCCTCCATGTATGCATCAGCAAAATCTTTGTCAAATTCATTTTCTGGAAGAGAGTCCCAGACTATCTGCTTTGCCTGAGCACTCAAATGTAGTAAACAATTTACTTCTTCCTGTATTTCCTCAGTTGAGAAGGTTTTTGGGCTGACCCCTGAGATGTCCTGTTGATAATTCTAACAGTTTCTAGCAAACTCTTTGGTATAGTGTCCATATTGATGCACTCCAAAAGATATTCAGTCAACAAATTCTTCATTGTCACACGCACACGACAATTTTGTTCTGATGGTTCAGTACCTGGATCCAGCATAATCTGCAACTTCTTCAGCTCTAAGTAACTTATTTTCCTTTTATCCTTGACTAATTCAATAGCCTTCACAATATCACTCTGTAGCACCTCTATATCTGGAGAAACATTTGGTAACAGTGTTCTTGGTTTTGGTTTTAGCATCAAGTGTGCAACTGCCAAAGCTTTTGCCAAGGGTTCTGGTGGCTCATCTCCATCACAAAATTCTTGCAGCATTTCCATTGAGTTTCTCCTTATTTGTTTCGCTAATCTCTCAAGACTCCAACCAGACCTTCTGCCTTGCAACTTAGGAGTGTATCCCTTGACCCTCTGAGATTTCGGTACATTGCACTAAGTGCTATGAATGGAAGTTCATCAAGTCTAGCAAGAACATCAATACAAGCTGCACGGAAGGATTGAGATGGATTTGAAAGAGCCATTTCATTCTGACAAAAATTTTGAGGATCCACAAGGAGTCGAGCCAGTTGCTTCAATTTCATTTGGCAATGGTCATCACGGCATTCAAGTAGTTTTGGAAGAAATTCTTTGATTATCTTTCTCATCTTCTTTTTTGTTTTGAGGAAGTTAACAGAACCATTCGTCACAATCTCAGCAAAACAGAATAGCCCCTTATTGGTCATTTCATCAAGCAAGGAGATTATATACTTCAAATTCTTAGGTGAATCAAAGAGTTGTATTTCATCATCTTCAGTCCACGTAATGGTTTCTTTCAGCATTATGTACTCCAAGTGTCTTTCCAACAAATGTTCTGATGTTCTCATAACTTAACTGTAACCAAATACAGGAAATATCAGATGGCAGGATTTATACAGGGGAGTAATTGAAATAGTATTTCAATTTTTAGAAAATATAACTCGCAGTTAGATATAGATGCGTTAATTTTATAAAAATATTCCAACTTGGACACTTGGTATTAAATATTTAAATCTACATTAGTTTTGGACAATGATAATTACAAAATCAAAAGCACTTACATCATCTTCTCTAAGCATTGATTCAGGCACAAAACTACATGTAAGAAATAAAACACCAGTGGTTGAGTTATAATTACAATCAGATATACTCAATTGAGCTTTAAATAAAACCAACTATAAATTTTTTTAAACCAAATCAACTTGTAGCATGTATAATTTATACAGATGTATATGATTAGCAGAATATGAAGCATAGAGAAAGAATAAAGCACTACTGGACACAAAAAGATCAACAAAATACATCCCTCCTGAGCAAGGATGATATTGATATAAAGAACCATGTAGAGAGTACTTGTTTAGCACTATTGTTCTTTTATTCTTCTTTTTGATAAATTGTACCAGCCATTTAATCAATATATAAAAGCCAAGCACCAAAACCTTCTTGATTAAGGGTTAAAAGCATTAATGGAGAAAATGGCCGTAAGGGTGTCAATTCAAAATAAAAACAAAACCAATGGAAAAAGTTGCAGGCATTGAATTAGAGAGCATAGAGAGAACTTCATGATTTAAAGAATGAAATGCAAAAGCAAAAAAACAAGAAAGATAACAAAGACAAATAATATAAGAATCTCACATACTTGTCATTGGGTGGCTTAAGAGACTCCATGCGATCCTGCTCCCATCGTGATAAATTTACACCCATCAACCACCTGAAAAATAAGGATAAAAATCTTTTAAGATTGTCATCACACAAATAATAATGAAATTGCAGCTATAAATATACCACTAACCTTCTTTTGAGCCTAAGATCCTTCTCTTGCTGCTTCGTTTGAGATAACAAAGCTTTGCAGTCTTCTATATAATGCTCCTCCATTTTCCTCAACTATTCTGTAAAAAAGGGAAGAGTAGCCTTAATCAACCTTCTTTTTTTTCAAAAGCATTAATGTATGTGTGTGCTTGTGTGTGTATACATACATGGGCAGAGCTAGGATAAAGATGAGTAGGGGCAAAGTTCAAGCAATTAGCCAATTAAAATGTAAAACATGGTACTTCTCCTCATATTCTGACTACCTTGGATAGATGAATCCTCAAAAGTAGGTATTATTTTAAAATATTTCTCCATAACTGAATTAGGAAATATATGTCATATAAATTAATCACAAAACATATTTTTATACATTATAAAATAAAAGTAGATTTTCAAGTCCATATTTGAGGCAAAACCAACCAAATTTATCATCAATCAATGGTTAATCTGCATAGATAATGACACGTGATTATCAGACAAGGGGGAAGAAAAACCAAAAAAGAAGCTATGTCCATATTCTAGTATCATAACAAAATTCTATCAGATCTTGCTGGCAATTGAAAAAACAATTAAGCAATGGCAAAGCAATATCCTTGAAATTTTTAAGGGAACAAAATACCCTGAATTTGAAGTCAGTCTTCAAGAATCAATTTTTTAACCAAGAATTCAATTGTTCAAATACCCAAACAAAAATGAGGAGAAGGGAAACCGGAGACGCCGACTGGCCGATAAGGGAGACCGGAGAAACTACTGTCGCCGTCGCCGTCTCCCGAGTGAAACAGAGAAGGGTCGCCGAGTTCGAGTAGCGTCGGCAGATGGAGGCTGAGATTTCAGAAATCAGAATGGTGGATGGCATACATGGTGAGGTTCTATTGCAGTCTGCGACTTTGTTTACGGGTTTAAGAATTAGGTTTAGAATTTTAGCTAATTACAAATTAGGTTCTTTAAGAAAATACGGAGTAGAATTTAAGTTTTAAAAAATTATGGCTTTTTTATTCCAAAAAAATAAATAAATAAATATGATTTTTTTAATAAATAAATTTGGTGTCAGCCCGACATACCAATTAGGGTGATCAAACGGTCGGTCGACTAATAATCGACCGAAAAACCGTAAAACCGATCATGATTTTTTGTCTTCGTAACCGATCGAAACCCGACCGAAGATGGTTCAAAAACCGACCGAAAACCGACCATCGGTTATCAGTCGGTTTCGGTCGATTACTAAAAAATCGACCTCCCAAACAAAATAAACAACTTTTTTTTTTTTTTTTAAATACAAAATTAAACACCTTAATACACATACTGCAAATTCCCAAAGACAAAATCCAAAATCCAAATCCCAACATATCAAATGATATATGATTAAAGGGATGGCAACGGGGCGGGGCGGGGGCGGGGAGTATACTCCCCCCATCCCCGTCCCCGCTACCCCGACCTCGTCCAAAATCCCCGTCCCTGTCCCCGGCGGGGAATTAAAAATAATTCTCCGTCCCCGTCCCCACGGGGAAAAATTTGGGCGGGGACGGGGAATCCCCATCCCCCCGGTCAACCTATAGTCAAAATCTCAAAAATTAGTACAATTTTTAAAAATAAAATAGAAAAAAAATTGAAATCCAAAGTCTTAATAGTCTTAATTTTAAAAAATATAGTTTTCAACTACATTCAACGTTTTTTAATATCATACGAACTAATATTCAACAAAATGCAATAGCTAATATCATATGAACTGTGCGTATGTGGGCCGAGAAGACTTGCTTTTGCTAATTTTGCTTACTGTATTAATGTATTAACGTATTATATTATTTAAAACTAATTCCTAATATCCCCGTTCCCCCCCCCTCCCCGGCGGGGATTTTAAAAAAGTCCTCGTCCCCGTCCCCGATCCCCGGAAAATTTTCCCGTCCCCGTCTTCCATTCCCTACGGGGACGGGGATCCCCGACGTAGACGGGGCACATTGCCATCCCTATATATGATACTAGCACACTGTCAGTGCCAACAGACTAACACTAAAATATTAACACTTAATTAAATACTTAATAAACTATAAACATACTAACAGAGTAACAGTAAAAAATAATAATAATAATAATACTTAAATAAAAGCAATAGTACTTAAATATTAAATAACCGACGTGGCGAACTGGCATTTGGATTAATTAGGGATTTAGGGATTTTACATTTTAGCCTTTAGAGTTATTTTAGGAATAAGTTATCAACTCTCAATGTATTTGCTTAATGACATTTGGGCCTCTGGCTTTGACAGTATAATATTAATATATAATATTATGTCGGTTACCGGTCACCGATCGATAACCGAGTCTAATAACGTAAAATAATTGAAAAATCCAAAAATTGAAAAAAATTTAAAATTAATAACTGTAACCAACCGATAACTGATTTTTTCAGTCAGTTCGGTTATCGGTTAGCGGTAACCGTAACCGACCGACTCTAATCGATATTTTGCTCACCCCTGAATACCAATCCCATCTCGCCAAAAGCTCGCATTCTGATGGCCTCTTAATTAATCCTAGAAAAGTAATTCATTCTATGTGATTAGACAGGGTCTTAAAGGTCTAAATACATTCATTGAGCATCTCTAGGAGTGACACAGGCAACATCAGTTGGGTACTCGGCCACGGTGCCATATAGTAGGACGTCGGATACCGTCCAGCTACAGGCGACACGACATATGAGTGTCCTGTCGAATCCGATGGAACTTCAAAGGCTCGGCCAACAAATGCAATGCCTCCTAACTGCTATCTTGCCCCTATATGGCGGAAGCACTAGCATACAAAGAGGCTCTTTCTTGGCTCATGACACGAAACAAATTAAATGTGGATGTTCTCACGGATTGCTCAGAACTACGCAGTTCCTTGCGCTCGGGCTCTACGACTATCTTGTCCTATGTTGGGATGGTTGTGGATCAGTGCCGGACAATGTTATCTTTATTTAATTATTGCACCTTGAGTGTTGTCTCTAGATCAGTTAATTTACATGCTCATACATTAGCTTTGTTAACTTTTGATCAGGAACAATCTTTGTATTAAGATGATATCCCTCCTGATTTTATTATTTCGTTCATTCATTAATATATACCAACACCGTTGGCTTTAAAAAAAAATGTTGTGGAATTGTATCTATAAATTGTTCCCTGGAGACTTGCCGAAACAAGTTGCTTGATGCGTTTGGAGCGAGAAAATCTTGAAACTTAACAAACAGTCCTTTAAATTTATCGTGGTGTATCTAAATTTTATGGGCCCAAATGTATGTTCGAATATTTCGCGAACCAAATCAAAAGATTAAATTGTCACAAAATGAGCCCAATCATATGCTGAGATATTCCATGAACCTAAGCCATTTTAATCACAAAAGATTAAAATGCATTTTAAATTTATGAACCTAATCTATAAGCCCAAATCCATGTGATCTTTCAGGCCGTGAGTATGGTCAGAGTCCTTGAACTTGCAATGAGAAATCGGCAAATTATTCGCACAATTGTGTGAACCATAAATATCATGTACATTTTTAATATATTAAAGATATATTATTTTTATATTGAAGGTACATTACTTTTGTACTGAAAGTACATTATATAAAATAATATATTCTTAGTATATTAAAAATGTACTTTCAAAAATGTACCTTACGTACATAAATAACGTACTCTTAATATATTACAAATGTACTTTTTATTTATGGTCCATGCAATAATGAATTAATGATTGTGATAAATCTTAACTCTAGTAGGAAGCTTGTTTCCAACAGCATACCTTACCCTACTACCGCAGAAGTATATTCCCAACCATACTAGGATGCATAATTTCAGTTCAATTCCAACTAAAACAATATCCCATTGTGTGCTTATAAATAGGAGCTTCAACACCCCAAACGCACATCAATCAACGAAACAGAGGATCATTCGGAGTCTGCTTTTTCTATCAAGTTCGGAAGTCACTGTTGGAATCTGCATTTTTCCGACCATCAAAAGTGGTCGGAAATAGCATTTCTGACCAACTTAGCGACCACTTTATGCATTTGGAAAAAAATCCCTAATTATTACCGACAACTAGTCATGGTGGTCGAAAATACCAGCATCTTTTTTAAGACGTCGGAACTAATGGTTGTCGGATAAGGAGAGCATATTTCCTATCACTGGTGGTCGGTAATTGTTCAAAATTACTATCCACCGGTGGTCGGTAAGATTACAAAGTACAAATTAAAATTTGTATTGCCGACCACTAGGGTGGTCGGTAAGATTTACTAACAAAAAAAATAAATTTAAAATTTTGCAAATATCAAATGAATTTGACCTATTACAATTGAAATTCAAATTTCAGCACTACAATATCAAATTCTACAATACAATTAACAATATAAGAAAATCAAACATTAGTCAATCATTTAAATCAAGGTGTAGCAATTGTTTCACCATCAAAAATACATTTGTCAAAATATTAGCTAAACATGCTAAATAAGGTTGTAGCAATTGTGCTTTCAAAAAAAAAAAGGTTGTAGCAAGTGTTTCACCATCCAAAATACATGTTAAAAACATTCAAATACTACACTATCTAATCTTCGGACTGATCGGAAGGGGGCTGTGTATCATCATTACTGTAAATACCATCCAAGTTAGGACTACTAAGTTGTGCACTAAAGTTGGCAAATGCTGATTCCATTTTTTGGACAGTCTCACATATACTACGGTATTGCTCTTCCATATCCTTTTGCTTTTGATGCATTACTTGATTCTGATCTTCTAATTGCTTAATTCGAGTCTCGCAAGATGCATGTGAAGTTGATGGCCCAATCTTTGATTTCCGGTGTATCATAGCCTCTGGGAAGTAATGTTGGGTATCCGACCCAAATCCTGAAACGGACCCCCCTTTCCTCACGCCACCAGTGGCCTTCAACCAAACTGTTGTTCCATCATTTCAGGTTGTTTTTGCTTCAATTCAGTCACTGTTTCCTGAGGAAAAAAAAAACCTAAATTGGTAAGCAACTATGCTCAAACAAAAACTCAGAACTAAATGGTAAGCAACTATACTGAAACAGTGTAGATGGTATACCGTGTAGATGGTAAGCCAAATATTTATGGTAAATTAAATGGTAAGCAACTTGATTTGAAGCCAAATATTTATGGTAAACTAAATGGTAAGCAACTTGATTTGAAGCCAAATATTTATGCATACAGTGTAAGATGGTAAGCAACTATACTCAAATAGATCGAAACTCAGAACTAAATGGTAAGCAACTATACTCAAACCGTGTAGATGATATACAATATAGATGGTAAGTCAAATATTTACGGTAAACTAAATGGTAAGCAACTTGATTTGAAGCCAAATATTTATGCATACAGTGTAGATAGTAAGCAACTATACTCAAACAGAAACTCAGAACTAAATGGTAAGCAACTATACTCAAACAATGTAGATGGTTGTCCCTTGCATGTAAATTCTAGTGGAAGTGATGTTCCTATCAATGAGGGAAACCGGGAAGTTAATTATGTAGGGGATGCAGAAGTTGAAGGTGGTTCTGCAAAATATTACAATAGCAGCAGTGGTTATTGGGGATTCAATAGCACAGGGGATTTCTTGGATGATTCTACTGATCAAAACACATGTTTCATCATCAGGTCTCTCTGAATTGTATAGGAATGCTCGCGTTTATCCTCTTTCACTTACTTATTTCAGTTATTGCTTGGAAAATGGGGGTCACAATGTGAGTCTGCACTTTGCGGAGATCATTTTTACAAATAACAAGACATATTTCAGCCTGGGAAGGCGTTTCTTTGACATATATATCCAGGTATAGCCTAGGAACAACTCATAGCAAAACTATCTCACATAGCAAAACAGAAACTCACAGAACTAAATGGTAAGCAACTATACTCAAACAGAAACGCATAGCAAAACAGAAACTCACATTTATCCGTCTAAATTGGCTTGTGTTAGAACTGTTGTAATAATAAATCTTTCTATACTCATAGCAAAACAGAAACTCATAGCAAAACACTCTAAGTTATCTTATTCAACTAATAATTGAATAGTTTTATATTAAAGCAACATTGAATAGGGGAATCTTACAATTACTTGATGCGCTTTTCGGCATACATATCCTCTTCCTCGTTTAAGTGTGTGCGTAGCATTGAATAGTTCTGTATAAGTAGGTTCATTTCCCAGCTTTTCTTTCTATTCAACAATAGTAGAAATAATACTTAATATAAATTCAATATAAATTTTCTTTCTATTCAAAAATAGGTATCAATTGATTGTATATAACTTACTAGTCTTCTTCTATGTTCGGTGATAGGGATAGAACCTGCAGTGTGTAATGATGGACATATTCCTCCACAATCTGAGTTCCTATTACGCTTATTCTTCTCAGTTATCTTCTTGAATTCATTGTTGTTCCATATGACATGGTATTGGGCCAATACATATCCATCCTGGTACTCCATTTCCTTATGCCAATCTTGTGTGCACATCACTTAACGCTCAGCAAGTAATTTAGCAGCCTTTTTCTCAAATATCATCCGAATAGTATCCTCATCGTTAGGATCCCATTCATGTCGTTTTCTGAAACAAAAAATAGCCTTTTAGCAGCCCTTTTTTTTTTCAAATATTATGCCAAATGTATAATGTATAATGCTTTACCTTGAATTCATTAAACCAAACGTCCTTAAGATGTTGAGGAGCAGTTTTAAAAGTATTAACTACCTCAGGGAATATCTGCTTAATGCAAGGCATAATATTTGTGTGCACACTATTAGGTTCGAATCTGCAATGCATTCAAATTTAGAAACAAATAAAAACAAATGATATTTGAAGTACTAAAACACCAAGTACTCAAAACTACTTACGTTGTATTGCCAATAGGATGAATAAAGGTCTTATTGCGACTGCTTAGTTCAGAATTGCTCGTTGATGGTCCTCCTGCCATATGACTATTACATGTGCTTGGACCAGTTGATATTGTACGCTCTGAATCAGTATCATGTAACTCTCGTCACACAATGTTCGGTGGCGTAGGAATCATTCGTATTTGCATATGATCTTCTCTTAAATAGTCTATTGATGGAGGTTGCAATATCAGTTCTTCAGATTTGTGGAATGATAAACAATTTCCTTTTACCTCTTCATTTATTGTTATGCTGAGACTCAGGGTGTTTATCTGTGCTATAAAATTTAATTTTATAGCATATTATGTTCAAAATAAAACAAATTCAGTGAAATTAATTTGTCATTTTCTCCAAAAATAAGCTCTACTTTTACAGACAAGGATGATTTTAATTGATAAAGGACGTTTCTTTTGCCGTTTTAAATATATCTGTCACTAGAAACTCAGAGTGAAACATTAACAGATTGTTATTTTTAACGTCAGTTTGTTTTTTTTTCATGTTATTTTAAGGCTCTTTTTGTAGCTTTATATTTATGTATTTTCTACTCTTAGGAGTTATATGCTCTTTTTATTTGCTATGATGTTTTTTATTTGTATTATGTAATTTGTGGGAGCTATGTTATATGTTTGTGTAGTATGTATTATCATTGTCTATATATTTTTCTTCCCTTTTAATTTTAAATTATGTTTATTATAATCTTTATATAGGTATTTTATTTTTTTTTTTCTTATATGTTTTTTTTCTATTATGCTAATGGTTTGCTTATTTTAACATTTTGTTCTTGAAGCAATGTATTGCAGTGTCGGAATTTTCTCAATAGCCTGCAATACGTTTTTAATCAAGTTAACCCTTCCTGTGGTAATAGAGGTTTAATATTTTCTAACCAGAGCAAGCTAAAATGTTTCATTCATGCAACAAATAAACTAAATGCATCACCTTTGATCCTCATGTGAATTAGTTCATGTTCCCATGGGATGAAAATGTCTAATCTAACTAATGGTGTGATAGATATAAATGATTAAAAGTAGACTTAATGATGAAGAAAAATGTTTATCCAAAAGTTGTTTTCCAACTATCGATGAGGTGATGAGGTTTTACAACCGCCAACTTACATATTAAGTTAAATGCTTCTTCAATTTATGTGTGTGCCAACACTAGCTTAAAATAACACTGATAGACATGTCATAAGCAAAGCTTAAAAGATTAGCCACCACTACATAAAGAATGCGAATCCACACACAAAGCAGCTTCTCTTCAATGATCAATGCTTCACTGCAAATTTCATACGTTAAAACTGAAGCCAAAATGAAAGAAGTAGGTCCATAACATCTATTTGGAATGCATAAAAGATACATGCCCAAAAATGTCAAAACAAACATACCTTAAAATCTTGAGTTCCAAATCTTGGAGCTTCAAATTTCTTCCCATGCATAGAAGATTCTCTATTCATTATAAAAATAGTACTATTATTAACTGCCAACTTATTCATTTAGGTAACAAGGTTAAATATTGTACAAGTTAAACTAAACAAAAATATACTAGAGACAATAATTACCTTAGATATCTTCTTTCTTTCTCATATGTTTTTTTAGCTACGAGCTCTTAGCAATCAATAAATTTTCCATGTTTGCCGATTGTACTAGATGCAACCTCAAGTCTTTGAGCGTCTAGTTCCAAACAATTGATGAACCACTGGACAACTGCTAGAGTACTAACAGGGATCGAGCATAGCTACTTATTTAATGAGGACTTCATTGATATAACATTAAGTCAAACTATTACTAGAAATCATTGTTTCCAAGTATATGTCTAGCTTTATCCATGATCAATTGAAAAGTCACTCAAGTGGACAACTAAAACAGTTTATTTGATGAGAATAATGCACCAATATATCATGCAGGTTGAGCTGATAATGTTGATGGTAACACTAAGTGCAGCTCACACATTGGAAGATATAAGAAAGCTTACAGAAGCACTACCCGAGTGCATCTAATATATAATATAAAACACAACTGATTGAACTCAAAGGTAAATGGAGGAGTGGTAGGACTGAAAATATACCACAATGTATATTTCTTAATATATCTACTCAAAAACCCTAAACAGAGACTCTCTATAAAACAAAAATAGAAAAACAACAATGTATATTTCTTAATTACTACTCAGAAACCCTTAAACAGACTTAATTTAGTACACTTAATATAGCATTGAAAATTTTAAATGCAATTACCTTTTGGTTGAGATGCGGATGAAGATGTGGGACTCCGCAGCTTTAGCTTGAAAGACTCCGTTGATGACTCGGTTGAGGTGCGACTTAGTTGAGGATGTCGACTCCATAGCTTTAGCTTGAGGATGATCCGTAGCTTTGCTTAAGATAGATTCGTGACTTCAGATGCGGAGAGATTTAGGGATGCGAAGAGGATTTAGCGCAACTCCGGCAAGGGAATTTAGGGATGCGAAGAGGTTCTTTTCTCAAATGTCAAACTTAATATCTTCCATTATATAGCAAAGTGCCAACATGGCCTTTTTATTTATATTAAATAATAATAATAATAATTATTATTATTATCTATTTTATTTATTTAACTATTTTATTTATTTACTACACTTACACATCTAGTTATTTATTCACTACTTTCTTCATCTATCAGAATATCCACACTCTTCATCCTCAAAGTGCTCATTCTCTTCTTCACTATATTCTTCTTTAAACCTTCCTCTTCATCCTCAAACTTGTCATTCTCTTCTTCATTATTACCTTCCTTCAAACCCTTCACTTATCGTCTTCAACCTTTCTTGACTAACCGGGGTAATTGCACTTGCGATCTATTTTAACGGTTGCGTGTACTAAGTTTGCACTTCTTCTTGAGTGAAACTTCACCGTATCTCTTCAAAGCATGTCAGCTGATAAGTTTCACTATTACTATAAGCTTTGTTTGATAGTTCCTCTAGACGGACTTCAATACCACCAACCAATTTACTTTCTCACTTTAGTACCTCGGTGGGGTTATGAATGTAACAAACTTATCGAATGCCTTTGTGCAATTATAAAAAAGATGAACCTTGTTTATACCTTTATTGTTTGCACTAGCTAGTAAATTAGACCATATAAAAGTAATTTTAAAGTAAAATACAAACATAATTATACATATTCACTAACACATACATTCTTCATCATATTAATAATAGTCTAAATAAAGTCTCACAAAAATATATTAAAAATCAAAACTATATCTAAAAAAAAAATCTATAATAATAGTACGATTTAAGAATGTTAAACACATACCTCCTAACTTGTATGATGTAGTACAACTTGCTTTTGCACTATTAATTGCATGAATCTATGAAAGACAACCGCAAAGACGAAAAAGCAGTTTAAAACAGGGTTAAAAAACAGAGAAATTAGTCTAGAAATACGCAATTGGAACCACTATATATATAAGGATTTCCGACCACCATAATTGGTCGGAAAAAATATTTAAAATTTCAATCGCGACAGTTTCCGCACCACTATCTAGTATGTGGTCGATTGCGACCACCTACTAATAATTGTCGAAATTCCGACCCCATTACCCTTCGACCGAAAAATTGTGAAAAAGATGATTTGTGTACGACCACTGTTTTGTGGTGTTCGAAAAAACGTGGTCGGATACGACTTGAATTTCCAGCTGTGGAAGATAGCTCTCTGAGTTTCTGTTCTATCATGTAATTCTTTGCACCCTAATTTTTATCTTTTATCTTATATCTTCTTCCAGATACATCTATTGCAAGAATAGGAAAAAAACGCAAAGAAACAACAAGGTACGAGATAGCCAATCTAGGCAGCAAACCAAAAGACGAGTCCTGTCTCGTAGAATAAACCATCGGAGCACGTACCGATGGTACCGCTAGAGCGTGGTTTCTACGGTAGTTATGTGTTCTTACGGGTATAACAAGAAGGAGACAACTGCAAGCAATATAGGGCAGCAAAACCAAAGGACGATTACCCGTCTCATAAAATAACCACTGGAGCGAGGTACGACGGTACCAGTCACAGTGTGGGTTTCTACGTGTAGTGTATGTGTTCTTATGGTGTATATGGGAAGGGACAACTGCCTTTGAACTGTCGCCGATGAAATTTTGATGCGGGAGATATTCGCCTACTCAACGCCGGGATTTGTTCTTCGTCGAAGTCGCCGGAGATCACCTGAGTTGTTGTGCTACTGCCTTCGCTGGAAGTTCGTCGCAAAAGTCACCGTTGTGATAGCCGTCGCAGAGGTTCTGCTCCTGGAGACAGATTGAAGTTTGCCATTGGAGTCTTGTTTCTTAATCGTCAATGTTACCGAGTCCTTCGTCGTACCACCCGTGTTTCTGTGTAAATTGCGAATGAAGACCCCATTTAATGAGAATGGGATTTAATAAAGGGTGAATTGACTTGGATGGGCAACACATAACCTGTAATTAGTATAGGGCTGGGCACTTCGGTTTGGTCTTAAACCGAAGTACCGATCGATACTCATTTAGCTAATTCGTCGTTCGATTCGATTTGGGTAAAATTCGAACCATCGATCGGTACTCAGTTTAGGTAAACTCGATCAGTTCGGTTCTATTTAGGTAAAATTCAAACAAACCAAAGAACTGACCATTTTTTATGTACAATAAATGAACCCTTGACATTAAGTTAGAAATCAAGAGTTTTACCCATTAAGCTATACTGCTATAGGCACATTTGTGTCAATGCTTACATATTGTATCTTAATAAAGGTATACATCTTTTATTAAATGTTGTACACTCTAATTGTAATCGACAAAATTGTCCCTAACTACATTCTTGTTAGACTAAAAATACTCTTATTACTGTTATAAACCGTTATTATTAATTCTAAAACTTTCATAATTCTATCATTATATATCACATATATCTAATTATCTATGTATCTTTTTATTCTTTAATTATCATTTTATTAAAATTATTATATAATTACTTAAATTATTGATTATATTGTAATTAAATTTCTATGAATAGTTAAATCATATATGTGTGTGTGTATATATAGGCACACACACGCACCCAATATATGTGACGAGGTACTAGATTAATATTATAGATATTTTTATTTATTTATTGTAAAAACAAAGTATAAATTATATCAAAATTGTTTACATTATTAATAAACAAATATAAATTTTGTTCATCTTTATAGTTTTCAAATACGATGATTAAAATTTAATACTTTAAGGAATTGCGAAATATAATTTGAACTATAATTTGTAATTATTTGCATTTATTAATTTTTTAATATTGGACACAAATTTTTGCGCATCACACGTATAAAATGCTAGTATATATAAATATTATAATAATTAATAATTTCAACTCCTCAAGTCCTCAAATCTCATCTCTAAGTCGTAAGTCCCAACATTTGGTGTTTTAATAATTCTTATTTTTCAAATATTAACTATAGATTGATGATTATTCATCTTGTCATCAACAACACACTTCAAGTGGCACTCCAAGTGAGCCAACTGAACAGTCGGTCAGGTAAAAAGGAAACGTTCAAATAGTAGACTTCCACCAAAACCGAACATAATCGAAACCAAACTTTTCAATCCGAAATCGAAACCGAGCCGAACTCTATTTTTAACCCGAATAGTTTAATTTTTTTTAAATTGAAAAACTAAAAAAAATAAAAAAAAATAAAAAAAAAATCGAACCAAAACCCGAAGTGCTCAGCCACCTTTTGCTTTTCCCCTTTTCCAATTTCAATTTTTTTTTTTGTTCTTTGCTTCGTTTTACCCTTTTCCCTTCGTTTTCTGATTTTGTTTTTTTTTTCGATGTTTTGTTTTTTTTTTCTTTTTCGTTTTCCCTTGTTTTGTCTTTCTCGTTTTTTTTTTTTGTTTCATATTTTCACTTTTTTTTTTTTGCTTTCTGTTTCGTTTATGTCTTTTTTGTTTTGTTGTAACAAATAATAATAATAATATAATAATAATAATAATAATAATGATGATGATGATGATGATGATGATGATGATATACATACATACAAATCTAATAAGAGCTAATAATGGTAGCAGGCCCTTAACTATAACAAAAAAAAAAGTCGGTATTAGTTGTTTCTTAAAATGAATGGTTCATATTATTTTGATTTTAGTATCTTTTAATGATTTTTCTTATTTGCCCTCTATTCTATTATTTTCTTCCCTTAAATAACTCTAAATTCCGTTAGTATAAACTTTAGTAACGAAATATTCCGTTAACTATTTATTATTTTTTAACATACTCATTAATTTATACAAGAAATGTATTAAGTTCAAACCACATCTCAATTATAGTTGGCATAATTGGTAAACATATATTATGAATATGTTAAAACATATTAAAATATATATATATATATATATATATATATATATATATATAATATACTATATATATATATATATATATATATATATATATATATATATATATATATATATATATATATAAAATATAAAATTTCAACATAAACTATAGTCAAATAATTAGCCCGACTAAATAAATAGCATTCAAAGTTGAGCATCAAAAATTATAAATCAGGAATACTTTAAAATCATTTGATTTTCTTGAATTTTTTATTAAAAAAAAAACAAATTTAGGTTAAGTTTTTTTTTTTTTTTTTTTTTAATGTTTAATTAATCTTTTTTGATTCTTTAGAACAAAACTTAATATTTCAATTATGCTTTTGCATTATTGAAATGATTTAGGTCATTATTGTGAGCATATAGCCATTAATATGCAATCCAACTATCAGTTTAGACTTTTAGTTGAGATAGAGCACATGCTTCAATTTGGTATCAGAGCCAGACTTAAGGTCATGGGCGACTACGGTTTACCGGTTTACGTGTCGCACACGTGAGGGTGCGTGTGAGCATATAGCCACTAATGTGCAATTCAACTATCAGCTTAGGTTTAGGTTTTTAGTTGAGATGAAGCACATGCTTCAATTTGGTATCAGAGCCAGACCAAAGGTCATGGGTTCGAGAGACCAAAGGTCATGGGTTCGAATCTCAGCGCCACTTATAAGCGACTACGGTTTTACCGGTCCACGTGTTGCTTGGAACCCACCGCACACGTGAGCATATAGCCATTAATGTGCAATCCAACTATCAGCTTAGGCTTTTAGTTGAGATGGAACACATGCTTCAATTATTATGGTATTATTATTTTTTATTTTTTTTTATAATGGTACAATTGTACATTACTTTACAAATATTATATTATTTTTTTATCGGACAAAATTGTTCTTACATCAATAACATCATTGTCAACCTGCGCGACCTAACTACAAAGTTGTTGATCATAAATACAATTACACATGGACTCAATAACGGTAGGATCATTTTCTAAATAATTGACAATGTTAACATCCTACTAGCTCCAATTGAACAAGTTTACACATCAAAATTTTATCAATACATGAAAACTTCTAAAAAAATTGTAAGTTAATTTTTACTATATCATTATATTAACATCTATTGTTACCATATATTTTGAATTATTTATTACCATCCTCTATTGACAACAATTGTAGCAATTGTCATAGACAAATTCTCAAAACAAATTGTCTCAACAAGGAAGAAATTAAAAAAAATCATTGGATTTTATTATTGTTGATTAAAAGTATGTATGACACTTTATTACTCTTATTAAATTAAATAAATTAGTAGCTACAACAAAAAATAATACATATGCATTTAATAAATTTAGAATTAGATGTCTATAATGCTTTGTTTTTTTAAAAAAATTATTCATTATAAAAACAATTCAAAGAAATATAATTTCATTAGTTATATTATTTTTATTTTCTACAATTCAAAGATTCCTTATCTTCAAATTTATTATATTCACTACATTATTCATTATTTTTTTTTTTACATTATCTTATAATTAAATATCAAAGTTATAATACAAAACATGTTATATATATTTATTTACCAAGTATTTTATACAAATATAATAAATATTAATATTTTGTTCAATACTTTCACATGATAACCTACGACACACATCTCACAAGTCACAACACATGAAACATGTAGGGGAAAAACTACCTAAAATCTCAGTCATATATACATAGAGGCAAATCTAAAACTTCCTACATGCTGCACCGGTAATCTAATTGCACATGACACACTACCAATATAAAAAAGAAAAAAAGAAAAAAAAAAGGAGGACATGTACTGAAGATGAAAACAATGACAATGCTACCCAAAAGATAATTAAGAGAATTAGAGAATTTAAACCAAAAGTAGTATTTATTTAGACTATCGCTTTAATACTAAGTATTTATACTAGTTTTATTACAAAGTTGCAAACATTTATTTTAGTGACAATTTATAATAAATCTCTCATATATTACTTTAAATTACTGACTAAAATAAACAAATTTAACATTTATTTACCTACATATGAACATCTCCTATATGAAATTGCAATTGATATACTTTGAAATACTTATTTAAAAATAATTATTGGACATTATATTACCCCATTCGCCACAAAAAAAAAAAAAAAAAAAAAAAAAAAAAAAACCTAGTACTAATAATAATAGTGATATTAATTATTATCGTCATTAGTATTTTTATTTTTTATTTTTTTGCAGCAACTTCATCAACTTTTGACACAATTTTAAAATGGTGCCCCTTTCAAGATCAACGAATCAACGGGTAGAAGACCATGGCTGATATTAAGCAACATGAGCGACCATAAAGTCACATTGGCGGTTAACCCACCCATAGTACCACGTGACCAGTCAAAGCTCGTGGTGTCGTATCATGAACGCAACTGGACTCCTGCGTACGATCATTCGCCATAAAGTGTGGACCTTGCTGCTAGGAATGCGGCACAAACCATTCCAAATACGCACTTCCCACACTAGGGAATCGCATACTCAACGCTAAACATAGATTTCGATGGTGAGTTCGCTTTTCTAAAAGGATATTGGGAGTGGGCTGAAGACACACTTAGTTTCTCTAGCAAGACCTTAAAGGATGGGATGATATATGATGTTGTGTACGCGTCATTGTTCACACATGACCGTAATACTAGCATCGTCAAAGCCTTTTGCGAAACATGGTGCCCGCGAACTAACACCCTGATTACCTCGTCTATTGCCTCGGGATTTGCATATACTTGGGTGGAAGACAATGGTAATCCCAAGGTAATCAGAGGTGTTAGTTCACGAGCACCATGCTTCGCAAAAAATTTTGACGATACTAGTATTACGGTCATATGTGAACAATGACGCGTACACATCATCATATTCTTTAAGGTGTGTCTTCAGCCCACTCCCAGAATCCTTTCAAAAAAGCGAACTCACCAATTCCCTAGCGTTGGAAGTGCGTCTTTGGATGGTTTGTGCCGCATTCCTGGCAGCGAGGTCCACACCTTGGATGACAGACAATCATACTCGGAAGTCCAGTTGTGTTCATGATACGACACCATGAGCTTTGGTTGGTCATGCAGTACTATGGGTGGGTTAATCGCCAACGTGACTTTATGATCACTCCTATTGCTTGATATCACAATGGCATTCTGCCCGTTGATTCGTTAATCAAGAGTGCACCATTTTAAATTGTGTCAAAGTTGATGAAGCTGCAAAAAAAAAATACTAATGATAGATAATAATTAATATTACTGTTGTTATTATTATTAT
>VALG01017813.1:0-12392 GCA_009835305.1 Ipomoea purpurea
TAAGATTTGCACAAACACTACCCACCCTCACTGTTTGGAAGCTCACGTTGGCGGGGTGCCTCCGACTCCTCAAAGAAGGATGAGTTCATTGTCGCCTTGTTAAGGAAGGGATCGCGGACATGGTACCATCTCTTGTGTTGTTTGGCCACAATTGAGGACACATTTTTTGTGTCGTATGATCCTCTGTAATTCAAAGGGTCCGAGGAGCAACCTTCCTCGTAAAGCTAGGTCCAGTATACGGCCTACTAGTTTGTGCCATTCACCCACGCAAACCCCTTGCTAAAACCAACCAAGTCCACCAACTGATCTTTTTCCCTTTGGAGCCTTGAAGTGGTCTAAAACACCCAAAACACAGATAGTTAAAACCTAAGCAGATTTAAATAACAACTGTGTAATGTATTATATTTACTAGTACCAATGTCATACTAGAATTGACAGGGAGCTTACAGATTGCACTGAGAGCAAAGCGTAGATTGAATTGCTGAACAGTTTTGTGGGCTTCGGCCGTGTAGTCCAATCTTGTACGTACATTTGTGGAAGATACGCTTTAGAGATGGTCTCATCGCCTTTTCTGCAACGATCTCAACTGGGCCACCGGAAAATCAGTTCCAGCATGTGAGAATGAACCATAGGTTCTGAAAGACCAACAGCAAGCACTCAAAATAGAGATTTGGTTCTTATCCATGTCTCAATTTCACTTGGGTCTCGAAGACATGACTGGGAATCCCTAAGTGGTCCCCAAATTGGAGCCATGAAGTCCCCATTCACATAAAGGTGCAATGGATGACCAGTTGTGTTAATTCCTGATGCTCATAATTATTTGCTCCAGATGGGATGCATCCTTGTCTAGGTTCACACTGCCATGGTTTCAAACAAGTTGAGCAAAAATTTAATTTTCAAGACCCCCAAGAAAGGGAATGTAGTATTATATCCTTGTCATGTACCACAGGTTATATCACTGACGATCATAAGTGATCTTCTGGTTCAAAATTTGATTGCAGAGAAATCTCCTTGCCAGTGCGAGGTGTCATCAATCTTCCCTCAGGCCTCCAGGACCATTTCAGCTGAAGAGGCTAGCCAGTGTTCGAGTCTTTCCAACCATGAAATTAGTCGGGTATTGACTTTGTTAGCAGTGTTAAAGCTGCTTTCTTGCATCAGCGCAGAATGCCTAACAGACCAAGCAGAACATCGATTAGTCAACTGCCCTTTGTTAGTGATGGTATCCAATCAGATGTCTCATTGCATTGCTAATAGAAGCAGTTGATGGTGCCATTCAAGAGATGAAACCGTGGATCTGAAAATGGGAAGAGATTAGATAAAGAGGGAGGTTGACCCTTCAGATCAAGAAGAAAAGTGTATTGATTGAGTCTATTACCTGTAGAGAATTGTCCAATCGGTGGTGGTAATATTTCAGTGGTGAGAGTATTCTCAATGGAGGTGTAACACATCATGGAGTTGCTTCAAATGACCATACTTTGGTTGCGTCACATTGCATAATTCATCAATTGGAGGCATCATAGTCGTAGGTGTGGTGATATACGGACCACCAGCAGTGCGACAAAATTCGTTCCACCATGATACTGAGAAATGTATAATAAAGTCAGTAAAAGCAAAGCCATATCAATACTAAAGAAACAAGTATTAGAGAAACACAAACCTATGTAATAGGTCTGGAAAGTTCCTCCTGTTCTGGAAAAACTTGCCACTGCCAAAGCGAACATCCTCTGCAGTTTCTGTATGGGTCTTTGCCTCCCCAGTTCTTGAACCTTCAATCCAAGATTATGAGTCAATATAATTTCCCACTATTTTTCAAATTAAAGTTTATTCATATTTCATTCACTTAAATTACCATCCAGTCCAATCTCAGTCCCACATCTTTTTGGGGTAGTAGGGTTCCTGGGCTTATATTGGTGACCAATACCCACCATTGCAGGTTTCAAGCCTGTCACCATTTTAATTTGCAAATTCAATCATCAACAAATCAATATGTAATTGAATAAATGAATGTTAAAACTAAAATCTGGTATATAATATTTATTCTTTATGGGTGGTTCGGGTGGGGCCATCCTTTTTGGTTGCTGGCACATTGATCCCTTTTGCTTTTGAGCAATCTCCAATGGTGGTAGTATGAACTGTACAGCAATTTTAGTTGCGACACCAGATTGCATAGATACGCTTTTGCCAGCAGCTCTCAGAAGGTTCGAATACACATTTTGCGCTATTACTCATTTCTCCAAGATTCTTTGATGCCTAAAATGGAAGTGTGCCTTGTCCTTAGAAGCAAATAGCTTTCTCCTTTTTCACCTTGTCAACAATCAAGGGTGTTGAAAGTTGTTTGCAATCGAGTTCTGAAAATAACACCAAATAATCAGTCAATCAATTCTATCATATATCCAGCATAACTAGACATTCATATACGATTGTGTCAGGTAGTATCGACACTCTAACTGAAATTTACCATATACACTTCATTGGCGGTACGGAGCTCATTAACGCCGGGCAAATTGTGCAACCATACCGGAAATCCTCTGTTCGTCAATAGAGGAAAGAGAAAAATAAGGAAATGATTTGAGATCGATGAAACAGTGGAATTTTGTTATATTTAACAGCAAATGATTACCCGTAATTCCACTCGGCACAAACATATGGGACAATGCGGAGAACAAGCATCACATTCCGCATCGCGAGTTTTGATAACCTCAATGAGACTCGTGGTTGCCGGAAAAATCATACCTGCCGCGAACGGTTCGTGAGCGTGTCCAGAAAACGTCCGTCTCAATCGCATCCAGACCGGCCCTGCTTGGCTTTCTTCATCAAATCCGGCCACATCTGCCAAGGTGAAACTAACGCAGTAAGGTATTTCGCCATACTCGAAGTTTGTTTATAACAGAAAATGTAAGTATTCTGCCTGCTAAACCACAGGGCATGCCATGCACGAATAAGTAATCTATAGAATAACCTCGGCGGTGCTTCGGCGGATAATGAATAGCCCCGAGAGGAGAAATCCTGGGAACGCCATTGATGGTTACTGGCTCTTCCCATCGTGACTAACCTCAAACTGAAGAAGTTAAGCTGAAAGCCGTGAAAAACAACAGGGAGATAAATGCAGCAGGGTAGAATACGCCATGACTGTGAATTGATATGAAAAAAGATGAGTGAATGAAATACTTAGTGTCAGATCTCCGTATTATTAGGAGGTATACAGTAGCAGTAAAAACTGTATCCTGAAATTTCACGAATTTCAGTATTAACGGATCGTTGTTGAGATCCTATTTCTACTTATTTCTCCAAATATATTTAGTGCTTCAAGACCTTTCAAAAAAAAAGTTTAGTGCTTCAATTTTTCTTTCTAGGAAATTTTATTATATCAATATAAACTTTAATTCTTGGGTGACTTTAACACCGGAAGAAATAAAAAAATATTAAAGCTCAAATACATTTTGTTTAATATTTGATATTTTAAATATTATTATCTTTTATTCTTTATTATCTTTTGTTACATTTTGGTATTTATTTATTCTATAAAATAAAAAATTAACCTGATATTTTTTATTTTTTAATCCTCCAATTGGTGGGTACAATCGTCCGAATATTTTCCTTTAATAGAGTTTAAGCCTTGTGATGTTTTTTATACATATATATTGTCTAGTTGAGATCCGTTGGGAAGAAAGGCCACCACTGCAAGAAGGGAATTAAGCAGTTCCGCCAACTCGAACTTACTGTTGTGAATAAGAGGAATACCCCCTCTTGATATCTTCCTCTAACTTTACTTTGTGATGAAGACGAATACTTCCAAAAAAATTGTACGTTTAGGTATCTGACATCCCCAGATCAACCTTTTTACAACACGTTTGGTTCAGAATGAATTTTGAAGTAATAGGAATGCTATTTCATAAGGAATGGAATAGGAATTGTTATTGTTTGGTTCGCGGAGGGAATAGACTTTTAGGAATTATATTACAGTGTTTGGTTGATTTAAGAAATAGAAATGAAATATGTTTTAAAAGACATAAATACCTTTATAAAAATATGTGATGGTGGCGGGTGGTGGCGGCGGTGGCGTGGCAGTGGGTGGCGGCGGTGGGGGCTGTTGGTTTTATGACTTTTGGGCAGTCAACCAGGCCAAACTACCGTTGGAATAACGAGAATACAGGAAAAATATAGGAGAAATATATGGAGAAAATATAGGAGCTTTGTATTGATGAATATGGCTCTGTGGGTCTAGAAGTCGTCCTTCCTCCATCTATGTGAGGGGTCTATTTATACATATTTTGGGCCTAAAGCCCTACAAGGAATAGAAATTCTAGACTGTCTCATATTGGGAGTCTTAGTTACATAATAAGACTAATTCTATTATACTAGAATAATGAGTCCAATTCTGATTATATTGGGAATAATAGGCTCAATCCTTGACAAACTCTTCGGTTGCTCTGTGTCTTGTATCTTTATTGGACTTTCTTAATCCATTAGGGGCCTAGTACACTATCCATTAGGGGCGACAGTGGTGGTGTGGACGGTGACGGTGACGGCCAATAGGGTAGCTCAAGTGACAAATAAGCTCTCTTTGTGGGGTAGAATTATGGGATGACATGGGTTCAATTATGAATAAAAAAAGATCCGAATCATTTCGTGGTTTATACCAAAAGTAAGATACACACAAGGTGAAATGTGCGTATTAATCACAAGCATTAAAAGTACATCTTCAACACATCAATTAATCCGGCGAAAAAAGCTTAAGAGCTCAAGCAAACATGAAGAAATCGACTATGGATGTGCTTGATCGAGTAGTTCCAATCATGAACCAAAATATCACGAATGGTCATCACAATGAAACAATGGAAAACTCTATGAAAATCACTTCCAAGCTCATCATGCTTGAAGATTTACTGCCAATGAATTATCAACTTTTAATCGTTAAACTAAATGTCATACCCGTCTTGTATGTAAAAAGTAAAAAACCCCAACTGAACACCTTACTCTAATTATTTGGTGGCAGGTTGCCAGACTCATTGGATTTCAATCATCAATGATTCCATATAGTCTACAATGTTCTTTTTGAGCTCATAAATCCTTCAAATTCACCTTAGCTAATTAGCTTGTAGTCACAAGGTAGAATATATGCATAGTGTATACCACAAACTGCAATGGGGAACCAGAACAGGTCAAATTCGACCAAATGCAATTTACAACAACCATGATTTATCAAGGTTAAAGAAAAACAAACTCAAAACGCCTAAGAAACTGTACCACGTACGGTGATATTAATGTTAGCTTTGGAAGCATGGCAGTAAACACTGTATGACCTTTTCAGCACTTTCACAAGCTGCTCCAATCATATCCAATTCGGTCTGCAAATAAAAGAAGAGGGAATCTCAGAATGCAACATGATAATAGTAGGAAAGAATAACCACAACATAATTACCTTCAGCTTCTCAATCTGTGAAGCAACAGAGAGGTTTTGCATGCCAAGGAGCAATTGCTCCCTTTTTAGAGTTGTCTTCGATTTCATCTCAGGCAACAGCTTTGATGACAACATAACAGGTAGAACTGCATGGGGTGATGGGAGGAAATAAAATACTAAGATATTTGATGAAGAAGAAATCATTGAAAATGTTTCCATACAAAGAGGAGATGCTCCTTTGGGCAGTAAATTTCTTCCCAGCCACTTATCAAGTTTATCCAATGAACTGGGCAAAATAGAACTAAGGTGATATAGCAACAGATGCAAAGTAAAGAAGAGCATACTTGCAGCATTCTCGGCATTAACATTCTTAGGATGTACAACGAACGCCTTGAAAACCTTTTTGATGTCTTCAACTATATTAAACAGCTCCAAATTCACCATAGAAAACTGCCCTAAAATATCTTGCCTGGTATTAAATGATACAAAAAAAACAGCTTATTCATAGCACAAGCCGCACCTAATATTGATCTCAAAGTTGAGAACTCGAAAAAAAGATCCTTTTGCTTGGTTTTTAATTTACAAAGGAAACAGAAGGAGAACTTTGAGTAATAATAATGCTCAGAAATCAGTCTTTATTAATTAAAGCTAACCAAGTGCCAAAATATCAATTTACCCTAGATAGCTAGCAACTCTAGCCCTATTTTAAAACTGCCACTAAACGAAAACTATGAGAACTACATAATTTTCTAGCAAACAGCTTCCACCACCAACTTCTTGCTCTTCTTCCCATCACAATTTGTCTTGCCGAACACACATCCTCAGTAGCAGTCACCGAGCACGACTCCTTCCCCTCGCATGCAGTTTTGAGAATGGTTAGAGCATCCTTAGCGCCACCACAACTGCCCTTCTTGAATGATCCACACAGCCCTTGTGTCTCGCCAAAATGGGCATATTTAATGGCAGAAATGGGGCGCCATGGCATGATATCTCCATCACCTTCTTCTCATAAGCATTTGCACAAACAACTCCACCCTTACTGTTTGGAAGCTCACATTGGCGGGGGTGCCTCCGATCTCCTCAAAAAGGATGAGTTCATTGTCGCCCTTGTTAAGGAAGATCGCGGGACATGGTACAATCTCTGTGTTGGTTTGCCACAATTGAAGACGCATTTGTTGTTGTCATATGATCTCTGTAATCACAAGGGTCCGAGGAGCAACCTTCCTCGGCTAAAAAGCTCGGCCAGTAACGGCCTAAGTTGTTTGCCATTCACCCATGCAAACCCTTGCCTAAACCAACCAAGTCCACCACAACTGGATCTTTTCCTGTGGAGCCTTGAAAGTGGTCCTAAAACACCCAAAACAGATAGTTAAAACCTAAGCAGATTTAAGATCAGATAACAATCTGTGTTATATATATGTATATATATCTACCTTGTACCAAGTCATCTAGAATTGACAGGGAGCTTATAGATTGCCAATGAGAAGCAAAGCGCGATTGATTGCTGAACAGTTGTGGGGCTTCGCCATGAAGTCCAATCTTGTACGACCATTTGTGGGAAGATATGTCTTTAGAGATGGTCTCTTCGCCTTTTCTTCCGACGATCTCAACTGGGCCACCGGACAATCCAGTTCCAGCCATGTCGAAGAATGAACCATAGTTCTGAAGACCAACAGCAGCACTCAAAATCGAGATTTGATTCTTTCCATGTCTCAATTTCACTTTGGTCTCGAAGACAGACTTGGGAATCCCATAAGTGGTCCAATTGGAGCCAATGAAGTCCCCATTCACATAAAGGTGCAATGGATGGCCAGTGTTGTTAATCCTGATGCTCATATTTTATTGCTCCAGATGGGATCATCCTTGACTAGGTTCACACTGCCATGTTTCAACAAAGTTCAGCAAAAGTTTATAGTTTTCAGAACCAAGAAATGGGGAATTAGTATTATACCTTGTCATGTACCACAGGTAATCACTGACATCATTAGTGATCTTCTGGTCAAAAATTTGATTTGCAGAGAAATCTCCCTTGCCAAGGACAACAGTGTCATCAATCTTCTCAGGCCTCCAGGACCATTTCAGTGAAGAAGACTTCTGCTCATCCGTGTTCGAGTCGTCTTTCACCATGACATTAGTCTGGGTATTGACTTTAGCAGTGTTAAAAGCTTCTTTCTTGCAATCAGGCAGAATGCTTACAGACAAGCAGGAATATCATAGTCAACTCCTTTGTAGTTGATGGTGCCATTAGATGTCTCATTTGCATTGCTAAAGAAGCAAGTTGATGTGCCATTCAAAGCATAAACTGTGATCTGAAAATGGGAAGATAAAATTTTTACATAAAAGGAGAGGTTGAATCATTCAAGATCAAAAGAAAAAGTGTATTATTGAGTCATATTACCTGAAGAGAATTGTCCAATTCAGTGGTGGTAATGTTTCCAGTGGTGAGAGTCTTCTCAATGGAGTGCAACACATCATGGAGTTGCTTCAAATGACCATACTTTGGTTGCTTCACATTGCCATATTCATCGATTGGGAGCATCATAGTCATAGGTCGTGGTGATATACGGACCACAGCAGTGCGACCAAAATTTGTTCCACCATGATACTAGAAATGTATAATCAAAAGTCATAAGCAAAAACCGATGATCTACTAAAGAAACTAAGGATGAGAAGAACACAAACCATGTAGTAGTTCTGGAAAGTTCTCCCGTCTGGAAAAACCTTGCCACTGCAAATGCAACATCCTCTGCAGTTCTGTATGGGTCTTTTCCTCCCAGTTCTTGAACCTTCAATCCAAGATTTAGTTAGGCATTATATTCCCACTATTTTCAAATTAAACTTATTCATATTTTCAATTCACTTAATTACCATCCAGTCCAATTCAGTCCACATCTTTTGGGGTAGTAGGGTTCCTGGGCTTATATTGGTGACAATACCAACCATTGCAGGTTTCAAGCCTGTCACCATTTAATTTGCAGATTCAATCATTCAATCAATCAATATATAATCAGTAAATGAATGTAAAACTAATATCTGTGTATAAAATATATACCATTGGTTCAGGGCATCCTTTTGCTGGCACATGATCCATGGAATCCAATGTGAAGAGACTCAGCAAAGTTTGCACACCAATCAAGATATGCTTTTCCAGCAGCTCCATAAGGTTCATAACACATTGCCATACTCATTCTCAATCTGTGCCAGAATGATAGGCCCTCCTTGTGAAGCAAATAGCTCTCCTTTTTCACCTTGTCAACAATCAAGGTTGTGAAGTTTTGCATCGCGTTCTGAAAAAATTAACACCAATAATCAGTCATCAATTTTATCGGTATTGATATCAACATTTCCAGCATAACTACTAGACATTCATATACGATTTGTCAGGTAGTATCGACACTCTTAAACTGTAGAGAGAGAGAGATTACTGTAATTTACCATAACACTTCATTGGCGGTACGGAGCTCATTAACGCCGGGCAAATTGTGCAACCATACCGGAAATCCTCTGTTCGTCAATAGAGGAAAGAGAAAAATAAGGAAATGATTTGAGATCGATGAAACAGTGGATTTCGTTATATTAACAGCAAATGATTACCCGTAATTCCACTCGGCGCAAACATACGGACCAATGCGGAGAACAGCGTACATTCCGGCATCGCGACGGTTTTGATAAACCTAATGAGATATCGTGGTTGCCGGAAAAATCATACTGACCGCGAACCGGTTCGTGAGCGTTCAGAAAACGTACGTCTCAATCGCATCCAGACCGCCTGCCTTGGCTTTCTTCATCAAATCCGGCCACATCTGCAAGGTGAAACGCAGTAAGTATTCGCCTTACTCAAAGTTTGTTATAACAGAAAATGTAAGTATTCTGCTGCTAAACAGGGCATGCATGCACGAATAATAATCTATAATACTCGGCGGTGCTCGGGGATAATGAATAGCGCGGAGAGGAGAACTCTGACGCATTGATGTTAGGCTCTTCATCGTGATTAACCTCACTGAAAGATTAAGCTGAAAGCGCTAAAAAACAAAAGGGAGATAAATGCAGCAGGGTAGAATATCCATGACTGTGAAAATATTGATATACTGAAAAAGATTAGTGACATGAAATACTTAAGTTGTGCAGTCTCCAGGTATATATAGAGGTTGATCACTAAAAACTCCTGAAGTTTCAATTCAGTGATTAACGGATGTTGTTAAAGATACTTATAATATTCGTGGATAATAATATTTATGTCATAAACAATCACCATTATCCACCCATCCATTCCATCAGTTTGGGGTAAGAAAAAAAAATTTACAATAAAAATAAATAAAATGCATAATATATAAGAAATGAGTAATGTCCACGTCTTTTAATTTCCTATCTTTACAATTGTGTACTAATTTTCATACACTAGTTATATTTTAAGTACTAAATTCATCTCGTCGATACCCTTTGTTTTAAGACATACTTCATCTAACAAATTTTAAAGATCATTTTCATCTTTTTTTCAATTTAAAATATAATTTAAGCATGAATAAAGGGATTTAAACTTTATACATCGATCTCAATTCGGTAGTTCTCCCGCATTTATTTTAAATTTGAAGGGAAAAACTGCTAATTAAGAATTCTTAAGAGTTTAAATTTATTTTTTCATGTTCACATTTTAGATCTTTAATTTTAAATAATAAAAATACCTTTAATAATTTCATATTTCGACAATGTCTTTAAAAAAAGGAGTACCGATTTGATGAATTTTAACACTAAACAATAATCTTGGATTGAAAATTATACTAAAATAATAATCGTGGATAAAATTGGTAAGAATTAATTATATTGATTAAAACTCTCATTTTGTCAATACTTGTCAAACGAAAATTGTATTTGCTCATAAAAAATCTAAGGTCGTCTATTATTTAATTTAAATTCTAAATTCTAAATTCTAAATAGTCTGGTATAGTTTCGGGGGTTTTTTGTAGCGTCCAAATACGGCAATGGCGTTTGGGTTTGACTAGTGCATTAATTCTGCTATCCTGATCGAACAAACGTCACAGTTCGCGACACTTCATCTTCTCGCCAATCCTAGGGTTTACCGTCTCCAGGGTTCCCAGATATACTTAAACTGGATAAATACATTTGTTCATGCATATACTACTTGTCTGTATATTCAAATATGTTATAATATTTGCTTTAGTTGAATTATTCCGTTCTCGATGGTATTTTACGTCACCTTTGGAGTAAATACATATTTTGTAACGCGATCTCATGATTGTTGTGTTTTCCTTTTAATGGACTGTAGATAAATGATTGGTCCCACTTTATTTGTTTATTTGTGTGATTGAGCTGTGTTAATGAATGGAAATGTGCAGATAATGGGTGTTGATTGAGCTTTGAAGTTCCTTGGAATACGAAATACTTAGGTTTAGGTTATAGAATTGATACTCTGTAAGCAAACTTTCTGTTTTTGGATGAGTTGAAGTTTTGGTTTTCTGCAGGAAATCAGGGGAGAATTGATAAGTTGAATTGAACCAAGTTGGGGAATATTGTTTCGGGATGAACGTCATCAAAGTGATGAAGTTCTGGAAAGCACGCAAATCAAATCAAGGGAAGGGTGTAAGGGAAGAGCTTAAGAATGAGAGTAGTCGAGAATTGGTTAAATCAGCCTGGGCAGATTTTGACAGTACCGAAGTGGATGATGGCAATGAATTTATCAACAATGAATTGAAGGGCAGACTGAAGGAACATAGAGGAAACAACTCCAAGGAGATGTCTCCAGAGGACGGGGTTGAAAAGAATGGCGATTATGAAGTACAAGAAGAGGGGGAGGAAAACATTAATGAATTGGGGGATTTAGAAGCTGGGAAGCTATTCTGTGCTGGATTTGATGCTGTATACGACAAATACTGTGAACGGATGCTGTTCTTTGATCATCTACAAGTCCAACAGCTGCGCGAACTGGGTATGGTTTTCTTGCTTTAATTTCACCTTGGTTCATGAGAATATACTCGATAGGTGTTCTTTTATTGATTTTCAAATGTTTGTGAAACATTAGAATTTACTTTACAACGTAGTGCCCTTATACATATATGCTTGCACCATGCATAAAAAAATCAACTTTAATATGCTGCTAAAGAGTTTGATAGTTTGATTGCTTATTATCATCTGCCCGAAAAGAAAAAAAAACAAAACTAAAATCATTGAATTATTAAGTCAAAACATAGTTGAAACTCTTATTATCATCTGCCATTCTGCCCAAAAGTCACATAATCTGATTCCTAGAAGACACTTAGGATTTGAAAATCAAATTGTTTCTCAATTATCCAGCCATGCTGGATTGAATAAAAAGTTATGATAACTTGATAAGGCAATTTATGATTTATCATGGTTTCTTTGTGTTTTTATTTACTTTGTCATCTTTTAGGCATGGAGTCCATGGATACATGATAAATGAAAGTCAGTGTCATCTTTGATTCATTTTGATCTTCTCTTTAGCCTTTACAGTAAAATGATGTATCATTGATTCATCATGTTAATCTCTTTAGCCTTTATAGTAAAATGTTGCAGGTTCTTACTTTCCTTCAACTCCATCTCCATCTCCATCTCGGAAATCTACATATAAAAAGCTTGTGTCTACCTTTCAACATCTTTCTTTGAAGAAAATGGATAATGAACCTAAAGATGAAACTGAACACTTGCACCGCCCAGGATCCAATCCTTATCAGGATCTTGAAACAGCTTACGTAGCTCAAGTTTGCTTGACATGGGAGATAATTCACTGCCAGTATACAGAATTGATCCAGAAAATATCTTCCCAACCTGAAAGTTCCACCACCTACAACCACTGTTCCCAGCAGTTTCAGCAGTTCCAGGTCCTGTTACAAAGATTTATTGAAAATGAGCCATACGAGCAAGGTTTGAGGCCAGAAATTTATGCTCGTATGAGGAGTTCCTTACCCATACTTCAGGTCCCCAAAATACAAGGTATATAAGCTCAGTGCTTTGTGTC
>VALG01017815.1:0-12509 GCA_009835305.1 Ipomoea purpurea
TTAGGACCGTTGTATATCAATGCTAACGATGCATGAAGTTATTAAAGAAGAACAAACTTCTCCGCACTAGGAAAGAATCTAAAACTAAGGTCTGACAGAGTAAGCACCATGTCCTTCAACAAAACACTATATACTTTCTCTTAGCTAATGTAATACTCCCTCGCATTTTATTGTACGCAATCCCTGCTATAATTTCTTCGTGATCTTGAATGAATATGTATTCATTGATATATGGATAGAGTGTATTTTTGGCGATCTTTGTAATTGGATCAATGAGTGAAATAATTAACCTCGCCTGTGATCTACGAATATTATTCCATTTCTCGTTTTTATCTATTACGACTTTTCTACATTTATATACATTCAGTGACTAACTAAACAAATCTGCAGGTGTTAAGAGCCTTTTTAATATAAAGCATCCCATAGTTCTTGGAAGTGTGTGATTTCCCAGATTGGTATATCTAAGAGTAGTTTTTCTAGAGCCTATGACACAGAATTTACCACTCTAGACGAATTAATATACCTCGTTAACAGATGGATGATTTTGGAGATTTTTTAGGTATGACCTTCAGAGGAGATAAGTCCTTAAGGCCTTAGTACGTCTTCTAGGTTCCAGACATAGTGCTGTGTGTTAAGTCTTTCTCAATGTCTCATAGTTCTTTGCTTCCATTCTCTGTTATCGTGTTTTATTGTACAATCAGCATCCGATGCCTCCTCTCCGATTCCACGCTACATGCACCCTAAGTAACTGCCCGGACCCGCACGAGCAACTAGCTCCAGAACCATCATCATGGCTAACTCAGACCATGCAGACGTCAGTGAAGCTCTGTTTGAACAACAATCACGCTGTGCCGCATTCTCCCGCTGCTGGACACCGTGATGTAGGATGTTTAGTCGGGTCATCGGCCGCCAACCTTTGCCGGCGAGGAAGACCCTATAGCTTAGAAGATTGGCAATAGGTGTTGACAAGATCTTCACCGTGGTGGGCTGCCCCGAAGAAAGGAGAGTAGAACTGGAAATTTCTAACTTTTGCGGAAGAAGCGGACTATGTGGTGGGTCCATGAACGGCCCAGCTCGTTAAACTCTTAGAAGTACAGAGAGTTCGAACTGGAATTACGCGCATTTCAAAGCGACAGCAGATCGCGTAGAAAGTGATTCTAACATCCCGCTCACATAAATAGTCCGACACTCAGCCCCGTCAGGCATCACGCTACTTTGGTACGACAGAGTTTCCTCAACCTGCTCAGCATAGGCGTAAATGTCTGGGTGTGAGTACTACAAGAGGTTCTTGGCTGGCACAGTTTTGCGAGATGCTTGTCCTACGGAGCTCACCAAAGCAAGAATTGTTGGCCAGTCTGAACTATGAGTTGCAAAATAGCTCCTGACTGTGAGTATGCCGCAGATTCTCTTAGGCGCTTACAGCTGCTGTGCTGCTTGATCTTGTATCGCCTGTGCAGCCAATGCTTCAAAGTGGTTCGTTTTGAGCAAGCTAAGAGAAAGATCTAAGGGCGATGTTCTTCTTCAATACCTTCAACGTAAGTGCAACGACCAAGTTTCCCGCAGCCTAGGACAACTGTGTCATCCTATCTTCTGAAGCACTAGTTAGGCAAGAGCACGCTAAAACCAGCCAAGGCATCCCCTTTGTCCATCGTTGTGGGAAGATGCATTGGTCGAAAGTTGCAACGGGCCTTCGCCTCAGCAGTGTTTTCATTGCGGGAGATCGTAGGTCACATGAGAATCGGGGAAGTGTCCCAGTCGCTTACTCCGGCAGAGAGTTGCCATTGCCCCTCGCCACCGCACAGAAAGCGCGTATGGGCACTCGGAAGAGCTGCGACGTCAGGCCCGTCGCAGCAGCGTCTCACTCGCACCCGTGGACTCTCTCTCGCGCTCTCCGCCAAGGCAGAGTCGCAAGGGTTTTGGTCGGAACGAAGCAGTTGGCAGCCGTAACCCTTTTTCTGAGATCTATCCGTGTTTCTCCCGGAGCACTCGCTCTCTGTACGCTTGTTGCCTCTCATCTTCGTGTTTCCTGTAGTATGTCTTCTTAACTTGGTAAGTTACCTATGACATGCCTTTCCTTGATAGATATACTTCATTTGGACTTATTATAAAACTTCCTTCTTGTACGTGGACTTCTTTCAGTTGGTATCCCCACACTCTCGGAAGTAGCCATTTACTTTGAATATCTTCTGCCCTTAGACCAATTTTCATCCCTACACTCATGAGTCTCGCTCTCTCACCACAACTCTCTCGCACACACAATCTTGATGCACATCAATAAATTTTACACCTTCTCTCTCACTGGAAATAGCAAAATTCTTGCCGAAATTCATAAGATCATCTTGTCGCATTCTATAAAATCAATAGCATAAAGTCTCAATTATAACCTTTGATTTTCGATCCCAAACTAATTCCTTTTACAATCCATACATTTAGAAACTACTCTCGAGCTAATATATATTCTTAGCAAATTATCCAAATTTATAACTTTTCCAATCTTACAATCATAAGGCCAGGATATTTAATCCCACTCTACCAAATAATACCAACATATATAATCATCTTTTCAATTTCTCCCAAATCCCTCAATACCTCAAAATTAATTAATCTCTTCTTTATAACTTCTCTCTAACCCTAGAGCACCCTTAACCATCACTCTTAACGTAACATCCAAACATCACCAAACAGCCTGTCGACAACCCATCCCACCCCCACCTAAAAACACCCATGGAATCCACCGCCACAATAACGCAACAGAGATACATCAACACCATAAGCCGTCGCTGAACAGACCGAGCTTGCACTCAACTAAGACATTACTTGTTCAAATGAAAGAGAAAAGCAACACCGCGTCCGTCGGCTACTGTATGTTCTTCCGTCGCCCACGAGAGCGCGAGAGGGAGAGAGAGAGAAGTAACCGTGAGTGAGAGGTAAGAAATATATGGGCTTTGACTTTATGTTGATAGCTTTGACTCATCTCCATCACCATGTCTAAGCATACGTTCAAAGTTTGGCTAGAAAGGCGGAATGGTGGATACCCACTACCTTGTTCTTGTACAATAAACTTTTGAATCCGGATATTCATACTCTTTTCTCTAAGTTTTGTATTGGATATGCTGTAATCTACTCAGAAACGGTTTTATGGGTGGGTTGTATTTCCATCTCACTACAGGCCCGATGACTCAGTACTCGGTCTTGGCATGAACAAAGAGCTATCTTACTTATACATGGTATCAAGACGTAAGGAAGGTGTAAAGGCTTGAAATCACCTCTAAGGTAGAGAGGCTGTACAAGGTTGTGTTCTCTAAACGAAGAGGATTGGCTCACGATATGTTGACTCTTTATCTACTGCCAGAGTGGTCAGTTGCAGTGGTCATCAAATCTATAGTGATTAGTCGATACCTATCGCGGTTACCGTTGACTACTTGAGCTACTTGCTCCGGCCACCAGTCAACCATACGCAGTGGTTCACGTACAACGCCTCATACGCCATCAGAAACAAAAATCGATCCTGTCTCGCAGACAAGAAGGATCCTTGGTGAATGCATAATGAGAAGTATGGGAGCTAGTTGTTGCCAACATTACTAGACTTAGGAACTAAAATGTGTTTCGGCATCAGTAGCTAGGGAGTCGCCACTTGCTTTCGGTCTGAAAACATCATGCAGCTGATACAGGTCTCACCAACTCGCCATATCCTCCTTGAACGTTCCAGCTACCACTCGGTTCTCTGCCGGATCAACAACCTAGCCGGAAAGGAGTTTCCCATTAGGTTAAAATCTGGTGCTTGAGACAGTGCGATCTTGTTCACGGCAATGCGCGTCAGTGCTGGATGGTTGCTCTTCTATAAAAATCATATCGGCAGTATGCATTGGATGCCACGAACCTTCGGAGTTGCCTAACCTGTTTCATTATGATGATGGTGAATGACATCACTAAATTGACCGGCAACGCGACAAGGAAACACACCTGATGATACGGCCAGAAGTTAGACAAACGAGGACGGATGCTTGCTGAATTCCATAACGAAGAGACAATATGATAGCCTTCGTGTTAACAAGTAGTTTGGGTACGCGTATGACCGAAACGCGAGCCATGGGGACGTGAATTACCGATCGATGAGGAAGAAGTGGGAGGTGCCAGGCTCCAATAGTTGAAGCCTAAAGAAAATGCAAGCGACTCGTTGAACGGAGACCAGAAGCAGCGAACAAGAAGAAGGGAAACGGCTCGCACAAGTAGTGAGCACGACCAATCACGCGTAGCACGACAGAACATGTGTAGCTTCTATACTAATTCGTCCGCAGCACAGAACCGCATGATAGAGGATCAAGCCTACCGCGACTATTCTTCCTTCATCAGAGCGTAACAACTCAAGCAGTTCCGTTGCTCGATGCCACATTCGGCCAATAGACAGTCGAAGCCAGCTCAGTGAGCGTCGTAGAGGAGGAGCCCGATGATAAGAAGATTCCGCTAGGTAAGTTTCAAACATAGTGAAGATCTTTATCCTATAGTAAAAGTGTCCAGATTAATGCCATCTCTTGTTGCGACTTTTCATCTTAACTAGTCAATATCTTATCTTTTAGGCGTTGTTAAGCCCGATGTCTTACGATTGTGGTTGCTAGATAATTGCATATATACTGTGACTGTTTTGTTTTCCGTAGAATACGTGGCTTAGATTCGCGTTCACTTGTTGTAGGTACAGATAGTTGTTTTAATTGGTTCTGGTTGCATTGCCCTTACGATTCTTGGTAGAACATAGAAATGTGGCACCAGTTGATTTGAGAATAGGCTTTTTGATGCTAAATCCTACTCTTTGAATATATGTTGCTATGAACAACCTCTTTGAAAATGATTACGTGCTTTCTTCTTGTTTGAATGTAACACCCCAGTAATTAATTCAAAGACATTTCAAAAAAAACCTTATATAATTCGCACAGGTAATATTATCACTTAATCGCAAAGTAATCAGTAACCAGATGTAACAGGGAGGTAGTACTGCGCACACTTGCGGCTAAAGGGAAACACCCCGGATGCACAAGGCCATGCTTCTAACTAATATCCCACCGAAATACCAATGCATCAATACTGGCACACGCAGTGAGAACCGGAACGCTAATCTATCTTTACACTACAGTCTCTACGCGCTCCTCAGCTGCTCTAGTCCTCTGTCCTGAAAGCCAACATATACTCCTTATCAGCGAGAGACCTGCTCGGTAAATCCCACGTCCAACCGCGTCTGAAATATCATACTCATTCATATGGAGATATTATATACTCTAGACATCACCTACCAGGCACGCGACAGAACCGAACATTTTGATGTCATGAAGAAATATATCCTAATAGATCTAACTTTAAAGAACCGGGAACATAAACACTACCGGACTCGACAGATAAAGAGCCAGAACAAGGCAACAATCTTATAACAACGCATGATGATAAGCCTTTAACAACAGAATCAACGCAGAAATAAATGCAAGCATAAGACAATACACGTCACATCAACCAAATAAACTTTTGTTCACCCAAAAACCCATTAAAATCCCCCAAAGTCACACCCAAGACACCCTCAATTGAATCACAAATCCCCCACAGCTCATCCCTATATCACAACATTCATAACACCAATCATCCCAATACTCTGAAATCTTTGGTATGGACAGCCTGAACAAGCATGGGATCCGAAATCGCATCGCCCATCTACATGAGGGTCACGTCGCACTTATAACGCCTCTGAACGCCACCCACACCCTGCCCCGACTGCACACCCAGGGGTCGACACTCGCAACCGACCGACCTGAACCGCATATTATCAATTGTTGATCGCCACCAACAGTGACGCACCCAAGGACAATGTCATCTGACCGCCGAGCCAGGAAAATAGCAGAACCCGCAAGCTCACTATCAACGAACACGTTTCGATCGCCAACCGAAAACGGCTGGAACCGCAGCCCAAGGAGCTATCATCTGACAGGCCGCGCCAGCTCTGAACCGCAGCTCGCCAACCGATACACCATTGATCGCAACCGAATTGCGGGGTACACACACACACATCACCACTCAAAGCACATGCAACCCACCCTTACACATTGGGAAGGGGGACGAAACGTATAACAAAACCTATGCGTGATCCATCACCATACTAAGAATAGTCATAAGGGTTCATACTTCTTCCACCTAGGTCAACGGGAATACCAATCCAACTAGCATGCAATATAATCGGACTCATAAACCTACGAACGGTACCCGAAATACTCAAACTAGACATAGGCACGATACAACGGAGTCCGTTGGGACACCACGGGGAAGGGGAAACATCAACGGCGGGAAGCCGGGGTCCCAAGGGTGCTTTCTCCAGCGGCGTACAGTGCGGCTGCGGGCACCCGCCGGCCTGCCCGCCGCTAATCATTTCCGGGCATGCACCCGGGTCGAGGCGGGCGCTGCCCACCGCGGCGGCCGGCTGGCCCGCTGCCTCCCATAATGGCGCCGCCTGCGCCGGAAAGGTGTTACTCGGCGCTCGGCGTGAGGCCGGGCTTGGCCGGGGTCCTACCCCCGCCACCTACGCGACCCCCCTACCCGTGACTCTTTATCACACCCAATAAGCGCCGTGCGCGCGGAGCGCCTCCCAGGGCGTGCAACGCGTTGTGGAGCGCACCCGACAACCATGTTTAGACACCTTTTACACCCACGGACCATTCACGACCAACAGTAGCGCAATTAACGGATCCAAATACGAGAAACGAAACGCACGACCAACCTAATCAATTGGAGCTTTTCTAAACCATAACAATCAACCCACCACACACACTGGCGATTTCCCCCACATCGAGTAATCCAAGAATAGATATCATAACACGATACACCTACGGGTTTAACTCAACTTCTTAGATATCAAAAGAACACGATTCGTCATTCTAATTGCACAGATTTCGGTAAGCACAATAACACATAAGCAGGTCAGGGAGACACGACGCAGATCATCAAGATCAACGCTAATCCATCAAGATTATTCCACCATACCTCATGCACCAAGCGCAAAACATCCCACATTATCACCAGCACGCATCTCCATAGCTAACTCTCACCCACCCGATCCCTCATCGACCCGCGGATACTCCCAATCCAAACGATCCAATAATCCCAACTAGCTCATCCACAACTCATAACACCACCAATCAAGATCATGGGGAAACCTAAAGGGGAATCTAACTTGAAAATAGCTTTTGGTTGAGACATGGGTTACCCTCTTAGCCTTATATTATTCCTTGGCTACTGAAGGGTCTTTCTTTAAGCTTTCTTGCTTTCTTGATTTCTCCTAGGGGAATTCTTGGAACTCTTTGTGTGGTGAGAGATTATTGTGGTGGGGATCTAGGTGCCTCCTAAGCCCCTATTTATATATTTTAAGACTCCTAATTAGGGCCTGAATGGTATGGGTTTACTAATTCTATTCCTTATAGGGTAAGGGCTTGTTTTAGGGATAAGGGTCCATGGTCCATAGTGACCATATTAATTTAAAGAGAATCCTAATCATAATCTGAATAGTAAAAGGCCTACTTCCTTTATTCCTAATTGGCTTAAGACTCTTAATTCGGGCAAGGGTCCACGGTTCATGGTGGACCTCACTAATTAATTAAGGGTAAACCTAACATAATTAAATCATATTTACATTATTATTAACAGGATTAATTAAATAATTAATCCAGGATTGAAGGCCCGTAACACGGGGTGTTACAGGAAGCCTCCTTTCGTAAGGGGGGGGGGGAGTATAACACCCCGTGTCACGACCCCTAAACCAAATTAATTAATTAATTACTCACCCTAAAAAGGAAATTAAAATCCATTAATTGGCTAAAAGGGGGTCCACCCATAGTCCATGGGCCCTTATCCCTAATTAGGACTCCTAGATATATAAATAGGGACATAGGAGGCACCTTGAACTCATACCACAATAACTTTCACACCACACAGAATTCCCCATAGGAGAAATCAAGAAAGAAGAAATCTTAAAGAAAGACCCTTCATAGCCAAACGAAACTTCTTTGGCCCTTCTATATGCTTATGTCTTGATGAATTCCTTTATGATAATTGTGATATAATCTTGATTATGGATGGGATGATTTTGGTGTGTGAATCTTGATGATCTTGATGTTGAAAAGTGGTTCTCGATATTCATGTGATGAATTCTTGATAAATCGTTGATATTTCTTGATATTAAAGATAAAATATGATATTAATGATTTGAATGGGATTAGAGCACTAGGTTGGATTGGGAATTTGTATTGTGATGTTCTTGATATATATTTGGGTGGGAATTCACATGTTCGGGTGTGTGTTATGTTTAGAAGTCATAATAGGATGAGTTCTACGTGATTCTTCTCTTTGATCCATTAATTGTCGACGTGGTGTCCGTTATTTGTGTTTAAAAGTGTCTAAGCATAGTTTCGGGTTCCTCGGACGATCCCGGGACTTTTATGTTGATAAAGAGTCAGTGGGGGGTAAGGTGGCGATAGCGGAACCCGCCACCTACCCTGCCCAAGAGAACGCTGCAGGCAGCGGGCAGACGACTGCCCGCGGGGGCACCCGCTTCCCGAAGGACTATCGCCGGCGGGTGGCCCTCCACCCACCGGCTACCCACTGATTTGTTACCCACTTCGTGTCTGTGGCTTCCCCGTTTGATGTTCCCCAATCCCCGTGGTGTCCAATGGACCCCGTTTGTCGTGCATGGTCTAGTTTGATGTTTCGGGTGCCATTCGTAAGATAGAAGAATCTTAGGAATTGCATGCTAGCTGAATCGGTGACCCGTTGGCCCTAGGTGGAAGTTGCATGAACCCTTTAGGATTATTATTAGCTATGTGAATGATCACCACGTAAGTTTATTTATATGTTTCTCCCTTCCCAATGTGTTACTACGTGCTACTATGTGTTATGTGATACATGATTCCCCAATTTGGTTGCGATCAAATTGGGTGTTCCTGAGCTGCGGTTCAATAGTTAGCCGCGGTCAAAATTGGTTACTTAAGAGCTGCGGTTCATTCTCCTAGTTGCGGTCAGTGTTTCACTTCTTGGGCTACGGTCCACATGGGCCTCGTGTGCTATGACCCACCGACAGGACGCACCAGGCGGTGTGTAGGGCTAATAGCCCTAGGAAGGCGGTAGTCCACCAAATGAGTAATCAGGCGGTTTGTAGGGATACGGTTGACTGCGATCCACCGAGTGTATGGGCCGGCGGTGTGTAGGGTCGTAGTCTCCGAAGATCATCGCCAACGGAAATGAGCCCTCAGGCGGTGTGTATGGCTGAGTTCGTCCAGCGGAGTGTAGGATCGTAGTCCCCCCTTGTAAAGAGGATCACAGTCCACCGTCTGAGCGCATCAGCGGTGTGTAGGACTGTGGTCCGCCGTTGAGTTCGTCAATTGTCTATAGGGTTGGTTGTGATCAACTCCCTTCATGCTGCGGTATGAGGTAGGGTGCTGTGGGGCCGTGTTAGTGCTATATGCACTAACCCTCATGTTTGGGGCATGCGATTGGTCCCGTGGCGCCACCTATAGTGTGCTTGTTGTGATAAGATGATGATTGAATGATGATATGAATGATTGAAAGTAAACTATGACTCTTGATACGTGTCTGTTAGGATATATGGTAGTATTTTTATATGCCTTGTTATAATTATTGAAATGCTTGTCTCTACTTGATTGAGTCTATTCTCGACTTTTAAAGTTGGAGTGTGCACAGGCTTGCTAACTAAAATCCTTAATAATGTCAATACATAAGCATGACACGCAGGCCGAAAGGGGAGACTATCTACTCTACGCTCCAGATCTCTAGCGCACTCCAGTGTCTACTCATGTGTGCCTGAAAACCAAATATATCTATTCAGCGAGAGATGCTGGTAACCCACTCCAACGCGTTAAAATACAATAAATATAGATATATACATAGATATAATAAAAACCATTTCGAAGAATGAAGATATATCCTAAGATACTCTAGCTTTCAAAACAGGGAATAGACTTGACAGGTAGGGATAAGCACAGCCAACAGTCATAACCCAGCATATACAATTACTAGCATATATCCTATAGTCACGATTTCACTTTATATCATTCATAACATCAATCTATCCGTAACGAAACCTATGCGTGATCATCCACATGCTAAGAATAATCCTAAGGGGTTCATACTTCTTTCACCTAGGTCAACGGGAATACCAATTCAACTAGCATGCAATATATAAGACTCATAAACCTACGAACGGTACCCGAAACATCAAACTAGACATAGGCACGATAACGGAGTCCGTTGGGACACCACGGGGTCGGGGAACATCAAACGGGGAAGCCGGGATCCCGAGGTGGGTAATTTCCAGCGGGTAGCCGGTGGGTGGGGTCACCCGCCGGCTGCCCGCCGGCACGTTCCGGGCGCGGTGCCCGCCGGCTGCCCGCTGCCGGTGCGTCAATTCTGGCCGCGGGTAGGTGGCGGGTCCCCTACCCCACCTACCCCCCACTAACTCTTTTCACAAAAACGCCCGGGATCCTTGTGGAACCCGAAACCATGCTTAGACACACTTTCAAACGCAATCGATGACACCATGTAGACAATTAAACGGATCAAAGCAAGAATCGTACGCACACATGTCCTATCATGCTTTCTAACACATAATCAACACCCGAACATGCAAACCCGGACCCAAGTATCATCGAAGGAAATAGTATACAATACGAAACTCACGATTTCACTCCCTAGGGCCTCTAAAGTCATGCTGTGAAATCGATCAAAGACATTCGGAGCTCCACCTGGCCGGCGCTTATAATATAGTTCATCCAACCGCGATGCTAAAGCACTCGAAGATTCATTCAAGACAAACATCACATACGATCAAGAAATCCGAATCCCAAAGAACATCCAACACAATCATCCAGAAAGACCGTTTTATCGGATCCACCCGGTTCAAGGAGCCACGGTAAGATCATTGTCAGATATAGGGAGCTAAGACCAATATCACAAATCCAGGCATGTTCGACACGAAGGTCATGCACGCCATGTTTAATGATCATGAAACAATTCAACTCAATGACAACAAGCGCAGTATGACAACGGGGGGGGATACTGCCGTTAATATGTGTGAGGGCGGCGGCGAGAAGATCAAACGAGCTAAGAAAATAGTTTTTGTTGGTTGTATGCCATGTCTATGATGTTAACGGGTAACCGCCAGGATCTCTTAGCCTTATCTAATTATATTCCCTGGTCCTGGCTATGAATACAGGTGCCTGTTCTCTTAAAGGCCTGGCGCTCTTTCTTGTGATTCCACTTCGCTCTAGCGCGCGGACATGTGGTGATAATACTCGCTTGCTGTGTCTTGGTGTGGATGAAGTTGTAATCGTGGGGGGTTCTAGGTGCCTCGTATATTCGTTCCCCGGAGTTTGACTATGTCTAAAGAGTCCCTAATTTATCTTGGCCCCCCAAATTGATGCTTTTGAGGGGCCATCCCTTTGCCTTCTAAGCCCTATTTCCTTTTAGAACTAGGGGTCGAGTGTTGAAAGTATGAGTCGGGGGAGGTCCGAGTGACAAGCTCCCCAACGGACTATCGTCGGCTCCCCGCATCGTTATTGAGTCCATGAACGACGTTTATGCATGGTGGATGTAGTTAGGTACGGGCGCCCCTTTCCTAATTAGGCCTAAATAGTAATGGTTTCTGAAGTTCCCTTCTCTTGGATATGTGTGGTTATCGGGAGGAAGTATCTGGTTTAGTGGCTTCACACCGGTTCGCTTACTAGGTGCCCATATAGTGTCCCATCAACAATATATGCAAATGTATAATTGACGCATATTTGATAGGGCGTCCCAAAGTGGGTGTGAGCCGGGACCTCCGGCATGTCGGACACGTGGCGGGAATCTATATCATATAGCTAAAAATACCGGTTAGCGTTTAATACCTGATGGACTATATCGTGTGGTAGCTGTAGCGCTATAGGATGATTTATACTATACACATACGGCCAGTCGACCTATAAACGTCGACTATATATATGTATTCAACGCGTTGGAAGATGGGTTAACCAAGAATCATCTAACTAAACAGATATATTTGGGCTTTGCAGGCACAATGAGTAGACTCGGCGGAGCGCGCGGTAGATCCCGAGCCAGCGTAGAACAGTTAGTTCCTTTCGCCTGCGTCCACGATTATATATGGATCATTTCTTTGAGGATAGTTAGTTAGTAAACCTCCTGCATCTAAGGTTCCTCAAACTCAGATGTGGCATAAGCACCCTGACCTTCAAAACTTGTTTGTTTTTGGAATTTAATTAAGGATTTACCTTTCATCAATATAAAGTTTTAAAAAGTTCAAATATCGGGTTGTTACACCTGCTATGTACACGTAATATATCTATATAAATACATGTATATATAAAACTTTAGCTTTAGCCATGACTACATATACGTATACAAAACTTTAGGTTTAATTTATTTAATATAATATAAAACATATTAGATCAAGAAATTTAAATCTTAGTTTATTA
>VALG01017817.1:0-24735 GCA_009835305.1 Ipomoea purpurea
TCCTCTAGTTCGCCTAGAACACATCACAATACACATCCCTTACTTAATATGAATTTTTACGTTTCTATGGCATTGAGTATAACACTCCCATTGATTACTATCCTATAAATAATATACACAACCCTACATCATTCCTGCCTTTCTTGTTCATTTCGCTAAAATCAAAACCAAAAACAATACCAATAACTACTCCAAACTCAAAAATAACCCACCATATAAACCCCCTCACAAACAACCCCACACCAAATTAACAACCAAATAAACTCATCCTCCCACCAAACATACACAACCAAACAACCAAGTACACCATCAAACAAAACTCTATCAATAACCACACAAACCAAACACACCAAACCATAAAACAGCAATCAAATCTACAGACAAAAAACAACACAACAACAGCACACGCCAAACCACAAACATAAAAATCCATACTCATTTAACATCACAACCATCAACAAAAACAAAACGACAAAATAAAACACATCCCAAAATAACTACTATCCCTAACCAACCACCATACATACAAAAAACTACAAAAACAAACACTACACACAACAAAACTACACCCAATACCATCAACACAAAAAAAACACAAAAACCAAACAAACTAATCATAAACTATACAAAAAAACAAATCCAAACATCATACAATCAGAACAAACAATACATCCACTCAACCACAACTAACACCAAAAATACGTAAAACTCAAAAAAAAACTCAAACCAACACCATCGTAATGCAGTTCCAACTATCGGCTGATCTCCTAATACCCATAAACACCACAACCTTCTAACACGCTTCCATATACCAACCAATACACAACTCATCAACACAAAGGAGATTGTGGCATATACACATCTCCTCCCCTCCCCCCACGGACTTACATACACAGTTGGTGCCTGCTCACATCCTATAGTCTATCTCGGGACAATAAGAGCTTATCAATAAACAAAATGCTCTAGAACAAACAATCATTTTCACATGGGCTACACGCAGCACCTCGATTCTGGCACACATCGCAATCAGATCTTTGCCAATACAATCTCAAAAAAATCCAACAAAATCACCGAACACCACAGTCAACTGAAAACCAATTTCTGTGGCGCTGGCACCTCAACTGTTGCATATGCATTCTGGGGGAGTGCAAGATGTGGAAGACAATGGTTTGTAAAATTAAGTTGGCAATAAAACAAGACAGGATCCCCTGGTTTAACACAATTGTTGATTGGGGTTTTTTTGTGTGTATACTTTAAGAATAGGAGGCTAGATTGAGCATGCCGGTCGGAGCATAACTTTATTGTATTTTTAAGGAACAAAAAGCAATTGTAATGGTTTAGAATACTGAACATTTTTTTTTGATATTTGAGAACACACAAGTAGGTTATAGAATTGTGATTGCGCCACACTTACATAACTCTCTTGCAATGCTATTTGGTCAGCACAAAAGTTCATTTTTCTTCTCTCAAAATATGAATCCCCAACTCCAAGAGTCCTCCACATTCTAATTCGACAGAGTATTTGGGATAATGTAAATCACAATGACTCAATAGCTCAGCAAACAAAATCAAATGTTGGTGCACACAAAAGTTTATTCACTTTGAAACATAATCCCCACCATTGTCACCGCCAACCTCGAACCTGAGTTAATCCTGTGCGAATAAAAGTTCATTTTTCTATTTATGTGCCTAGTGTGATAGTTTTAATTTTTACCTAATAATTTCTATATAGCAACCTTAACGTTCAAGTAGACCGATCTTGTATTAGAATCCTCAAATCCATTAAAATTTCATAGAGTATGCTAGTTTAGACAAGAATCAACACTTTATGTTCATACCTAGAAGAATTAATACCCAATTTATTTCTCGATTATAATAATTTTTTTATTTAGTCGTAAATATCTTTTTGTCTTAATTGGATCTTAACTTTCGATAGTTTTACTTAATTGAGTTATTTATAACTATAATTTCGTAATTTTTTTCGTATATTAATATTTAACCAATTTAGTCTTTGACTATAGTGATTTTACCCAATTTAGTCATTAATTATAATGGTTAATACTCAATTTAGTTCTCAACTATAGTAATTTTTTTAGTGATTGATTATGATAGTCTATGACTCAATTAGGTAAAACCATCAAAATCAATACCTAATTAAACACAAAAAGACATGACTAAATCGAGAAAAACAACAATAATCAATAACTAAATTGGATATTATGTCCGGCACTTCGGCTTGATGGCTTCCTTAGCCTTTTGTCCAACAATCTAATAACGCTAAAAAAAAAAAAAAAAAAAAAAAAAAAAAAAAAAACTAATAAATGATAATATAATAAAAGACCAAAAACTTCATTCATTAAAGTTTGGAAGGTAGAGGGGGCATTGCTAAGACCAAACAACATTACTAAGAATTCAAAGTCTCCCTGATGAGAGTTCGAAAAGCAGCCTTTTCAATATTGGTCTGCATGAAAAATCCAGTTTGGTAACCTAATCATAGAATCCAGTTTGGTGAAAATTGCAAAATATATATATATAAATAATATATATATATATATATATATATAAATAAATCGGTTCTCCCGGGTGAACGCCTCAAGTGCGGTTGTATAGTTTAATCTGAGTCATTCATCTCGCTTAAATTAACTTCAAGATTACCAAAATTTAAAAAAAAAAAAAAAAAAACAAATAAATATGCGGTGACAAATTTGTAATTTTTGTATCTAGGTCAACATTAAGGTGAGTGATTTTGTGATTAATGTGCGTGAGTTCTGTATATAAACTGTGTAGCCTTGTGCGTAAGGTGCGTGAGTTTTGTGCTTAAGGTGCGTGTGTTTGTACTTAATGTGAGTAGTTGTTAAAACTTAAAGTGTGGGCTTTTGTGCTTAAAGTGCGTGAGATTTGTTCTTAATATGCGTGGAGTTTGTGTTTAATGTGCATGGGGTTTGTGCTTAAGGTGCGTGGGGTTAGTGATTAAGGTCTATGAGTTAATACATAAAGTGCGTCAGTTAAATGCTTAATGTGCGTGAGGTTTGTGCTTAATGAGCGTGAGTTTTGTACTTAATGTGCGTGAGTTTGTGCTTAATGTGAGACATTTTAAAATCTTAAGTGTGTGAGTTTTGTGCTCGATGTGCTTTGTTCTGTGTTTAATGTGCGTGATTTTTGTACTTAAGATGAGTGATTTGTGTTCTTAAGGTGCTTTGTTTGTGGACTTAAGGTGCGTGGTGATTTGTGTATGTGGGGTTAAGTCTAAGTCATATCAGCATTTCATATAGAAGTGATTATCTCAGCAATAGTGTCCCTCCCCATGATGAACTATAATTATTGCAGCAAAATAAAAAAAATAAAAATAAAAAAAATAAATTGGATACTATCAACGTGTTTTTTTTTTTTTACTTATTTGTCTATGAATACTATTTTTCAAGAAAGATATATGCGTGAGACACATTCTACTCAATTTTGAATCTATTTCTTTCAAATACTCCACTAGCAACATATCACGATTTCCTTTTATAAGACCTTTCTTTCGGTCCAGGATTACCTAAATTTTTTTTAAAAAAAATGCGATGACAATTTGATAATTTTTTCAACTAAGTCAAAATTTAATGTGCATGAGTTTTGTGTGCTTAAGGTGCGTGAGATTTGTGCTTAAGGTGCGTAAGTTTTGTGCTTAAGGTGCGTGAGATTTGTGCTTAAGGTGCATGTGTTTTGTGCTTAATGTGCGTGAATTTGTGCTTAAGATGTGTGGATTTTTGTGCTTAATGTGAGTAGTTGTTAAAACTTAAAGTGCGTGAGTTTTGTGCTTAAGGTGCGTGAGATTTGTGCTTAAAGTGTGTGAGTTTTGTGCTTAATGTGCATGAGATTGTGCTTAAGGTGCGTGGGTTTTGTGCTTAATGTGAGTAGTTTGTAAAACTTAAAGTGCGTGAATTTTGTACTTAAGGTGCGTGAGATTTGTGCTTAAGGTCCGTGGGTTTTGAGTTTAATGTGCGTGAATTCATGCTTAATTTGAGTCATTTTAAATCTTAAGTGAGTGATTTGTGATGCTTTGTTTGTGTGCTTAAAGTGCGTAGTGATTTGTGTACTTAAAATGCGCCATTTTAATGTTTAAGGTGTGTCCAACCGCATGAAAAATCATTCCCGCACCTGAATCCTTCCCTGAGAATAGAGGTGTACTTAAGCTGCGCCATATAAAAGTTAGATTTCTGTGAGAATAGAGCTTCACGTGCGGTCGGTGCGATTTATACAATTAGGTATGCATAAATGCACTACACAGTATTAAAAAAAATACACCATTATATGTGGTGCATTTTGTGACATTTTTCATTCTAGTACATTTTCAAACATTGTGATATATTTATGCATACCTAATACTGTAAACTACACTAACTGCACAGGAAGCTCTGTTCTCATTTGAACTAATATTATATATATTATATATCATGGTTGCAGTAGGCGCTAGGCTCTAGTCGGGCATCCGGACAGCGCCTAGCACCTAGGCGGGCGCCAAAAAAACAGTGGTAGACTTGCAGTTTGATAATTTTAAAATGAGGTTGTTTTCAACATTTAATCAAAAATAACACATCCAAAAAATGAATTAATAATAATTCATAAGTCATAACATCAAAACAATGATTTAAAAAAAAAAAAACATTAAAAAAACAATATTAAAAATTAAAAATACTCAAATACTTCAATCATCCAAAGATTCAAAGTATCAAAACTAGTCTATGAGTGTATACATGTCATATTATATATATGTATGCGCGCGCGCACACACACATATATATAATAAAAAAAATAAGCCGAAGCCGATCCGATTAACTCAACCGAAATGGACGAGTTAACTCGACTAACTTAGATGCTAGGCGGCCAAATCAGCCGAGTTAGGCGCTAGGCGGCCGGTAACCTAGGCGGCGCGCTAGAGGGGAAATCGCCACAGTCTAGAGGCGCCTAGCACCTAGGCGGGGTCTAAGCGGGCGCCCTAGATCGATTTTTACAACCCTTATATATATATTATATATATATATATATATATATAATATATATAATAATACCCACAATGAAATTACCAGAATGAAGAAACAGCAACCCATTGGAAAACGAAGAATGAAAAGAGCAAAGAAAATTATTAAAAAAGAAAAAAAAAAAATGAGAGATCCAATTTCATCTTGAGCAAAGCACATGTATAGCACTGTACATAAATTACAGCAAGCTAGCTTCCCCCTACTTCCCTTTGCAATGGCGTTTTGAATCTTTCATGAACATGTAACCACTCTCATACTCATTCAATTTGTTTTCAGCTATTCTGTTTTACGAATCGACGGTTGGGTAACCAAGAAACGTAACGTACAACCTCTGAATAGCAAGCGAAGCAAATATATATATATGCGCGGGAACTAAGCAGATAAATGTCTACAAATCCAAAAACAACGCTTCAATGAAGCCAGACAGACAGGAATAGGAACCGTGCCTATAGCCTTTATGTTTTTTTAAGTCGAAGAACGAACCAAAAAGGCTGCGAAGCAAGTCAAACGCAAAGAACGGGCCAGTTCAGGACGTTGCGTTCTTCTTCTCCTCAAGTACCGCGCCTTCTTTGAGTGCAATTTGTGCCTCGTTTTCCCTCCCCAAGGCAAATAGAGAAACGGCCTGTAAATACGATGCGATATGCCAAATAGGAGATATTACTTGTGCCTGCACCAGCATCATTGAGGGCTTCCTGTGGCATATCGCTCATGAGATAATGATAGACAACGGCGAGCATAGACTGTCGGGGACACCCATCGTTCCAACATCGATAAACTGCAACACCAAGAAATGAATCAAAACAAAGTGCAGATATAGGTTTTGAGAGGTCGAATAATAAATTTTCGAACCTGTGAGCATTCAATTGCAGCCCTGAAATCTTTGTGTCGGAAAGCAACAACCCCCTTTTTCTTGGAGTTTAACGTGTCTTGCATCTGATTGTCCACATCTGGAACGAAGCTGCAAGAAACAAGAATTTAATTTAAGCTTACTCTGCACTCTACTAGCACACCACTCTATCAGAGCACTAGCATTCTAGCAAAAGCAAGCACAGTAACAACTAATAAGAACGATGCACATAGGGGGTGTTTGGTAAACAATTGTTAGTTGTTAGCTGATTGGGTTAGTGGGTTTGATTAACGTTGATAGCATTACCCGATTTGTAGACAATATGTTTAGGCTGTTAGCTGATAGCTGATTACATGCAAATGATTTCTCAAAAAGCTTGTCAAATACTTTGAGCAACTTTTTGAATTTTAGCATTTGGAGCAATAATTTTTTAAAAAAGCTAATTAATCAAACACTTATATTGATGTTTAACCAAGTCACAGCTAATAGTGGTCAAATGAGCCAAAATTGACTGATAAAGCTAACTATGTTACCAAACATGGCCTAAAACCTCTCAGAGCACTCCCTGAAACTCCACATGTCATTACAGGGATAATTGGAACTTACTACACGTTTTCTTCCCCTCCACTAATTTCATAGTTATAGTGATATCCTAACAGCACTTCATTGACGGGTTGCGTTTAGTTGATGGCACCTTATTCACTATAATTAAATCCAGGAATAGACTCCAGATAACAGAAGAGCATATATCCAAACAGGCAACAGGGCGTGATATGAAAATAAATCAAATAATTGTAATGCGACAAACCTCAGTAGCTGCTCCTTCGTCATCTTTGTACCCAAGTTTTTCTAAGATTTCATGTATGGCAGTCAAGTCCGATCTCAAGCAAGCTTCACCAAGAGGAGATAAAGACATAGATTCACCATTCACTGGTATACCCATTAATACATGAGACGGAACCTGAAATACCAAGTTTCCATAACTTCAATTAGTCACGTTTTCTAGTTAATCAAAGAATCCATTACAACACGCTCATCAGATGAGAAAACAGATCGAAATGACTAGATGAACCCGTAAACAATGCAGAAAACTAGACAGACAAATATAAATATTTATTGAAAATGAACCCAAATCCCCCCATCATGCACTTCGGTTCTGGCAGATAACAAAGAACTAAAAGGCTAAAGCAAACATGTGATTGTAAGAAATCAATCAAACGGAAACCACTTAAATTCCTAAAGTTGATATCCACAATGTAGATTCAGAATATGACCTCAGTCTCCTTCTGAAGTGGAATTAATGCAGTGACTAACGACTTTGGATTTGGTCGCTCACGAGGCTCATATTGCAAACATCTAGAAGCTATTCTAACCAACTCAGTTCCATCATCATTAGAAAATTGACCTTCCAAGCAAGAATCAGTTAACATCTGAAGATTCCGGTCCCTAATCAGATCAAGGGCCTGAAATAAAGTAAATAGAGTATTAGGTGGGGAAAAGCACGGAAAGAAAGCATCAGAGAATTTATGTATGAAGTTAGTTTAACAGTAACATCAAATTTAACCGAAAAGGAAGCTTACATGGCTTGGAGGGATGTGTTTGCCACTGAGAAGGTCAAGCAAAAGCGTTCCAAAACTATACATGACGCTCTCCGGAGTTATTCTTCCTACAGAAGTTTCAAAAACCAACTGGATGATAGTCCAACAAGAAAACATATACGGGGTATATGGTTTATATGGTAAAATCCAACAAATCAAAAGGCCACAATAAATATTACTAGATTGTATTACAAGAAGGATAGGGAACATACATTATAATATAAGCATGTCATAATTATGTTTATTTATCAAATAAAACACATATTTATAAAAGATAAGATGCTGAAACTTGTGCCATAAACAGAAACACTTTAGTGAGAGTTGTTACCAGTCCGTAAATATTCAGGGTGGAGTAAATGCCAAATTTGTGCTGTAACTTTTTCCATCTCTACTGTTTTTCATCAAACCAAAACAAGAGAGTCTGGGATTACCATCCTACGAAATCAGGTGGAAAAAGTTTATTAGTCATTGACCATTCCACATTTACGTGTGAACTTACGAATGTGAATGGATTCACCAAATAAATAGTGAAAGTAGAAGTTCTTTTGTTCTTACATCATCAAAGACTATTCTATAAGCATTAAGATCATGATAAAGAGCACGCCCTTTGCTTGTACAATATTCTAGAGCTTGTGCAAGGTATAAGGCGACTCTTAACCGCATTGCCCACTTCATTGGTTGTGTTTCCCCTGAATGGTACATAATAAAATTTTGAGTGACAACTCATAAAGGCATTACACAAGTATACATGCATTGTCAACTATCCTTAGCCTTCAAATGGTAAAGAGTCCAGAATTATGCTTCAGCACAAGTATAGAACAGAATCACAACTGACCAATATAAGTTGTAGAATCAGATTTTATGGGATCAAGTACCCTTAACCTATACTAGATTACTAGTAATCTTTGACCTTTGAATTTTCATTTTAATTTAGGAGAAAAACAGTATGCCTTAGAATTACGATGGACAAATTATTTCATCTAACTGCAAAGAGAGTATTGAGAGGTCCCAGGGCAAGAATTAAAATATTTGAGGTACATGAAAAGTCAAATATTAACATATGATTATGCATATGAAGCATGAAGGCATGCCAACATCATTCATGTATTAGAATTAATCACTCGGAAGGACTTTCAAAATATTTTGTTGATTTGTAGCTAAAAATCTTCTCTACACTTCTTGAGTTTTGAGGTTTCTCTCTCCCTCGTAGTCATGCAATTTTTTTGAGTAATTATCACGGTAAGTTACCAATAAATAGATTAACTGATGCTGGCCTATCAAATAACATGAGCCATGAGTTCCACTTCTCTTTCAAAAAATATAGCATCAGAAATATATGGCGTAAAAGACCAAAAGAAATGTTAGACATATTCAGACACTACAGAAAGTTAATGTTTACGTTTGACTTACAGTGAAAGAGATGTTTTGCTAGTGTCTCATTGGGCATAAACTCTGCAACTAACAACCTCTCATCACCTTCGCAGCAACAGCCAAGAAGATTTGCCAATCGATTGTTTCGGAGCTGGCCAACTGTCCTTGCTTCTTCCTAAAGTTCAAATTTTCAGAGAGAAACAAAAGAACATGTTCAAAAGCATAGGCTGCATAGCTCAAAAAAGTAAAATCGTCCACCAACAGAAGAGGAAATATCAAATTATACATGGAAATTTGGCCACCAAAGGGGTGTACAAAGGCCCAAGGATAAAAATGACAGCAATATAAAGCAATCATATGAAAAGACAGCTCTCTGCTCAGTATGCAAACTGACTCAATAGCATCTTCAAATAGACAGAGGCTAACTAAAAACCAAATAAGAAATAGTGGGCAATATTTGATCAATTGAAAAGAGTAGTGAACAGAACTGCAAAAGTGGCTACTTACCAAAAACTGCCGAGCATCAGGCCATGCTGATCTATTAAACCGTTTAACAGCTACCCGCCTCTGGTTCTCCATTTTCCCTTTATAAACCACATTTGGGGCTTTCTCACCATGCTCTGAAACTATATTCTCCACTGCAAAGTCAGAGGTAGCTACTCTCAGTTGTTCAACAGTGTACTCCCGGAAAGTGGGCAAGTCACTAACTTCATTAGCCTCTTCATCATCTGCCAAGCAATTCCAGAAGGAATTAAAAAACAGGAATTTATCCTGAGACCCACTAACAAAATGAGAAACCATATAAAGTTTTGGTGTACCAGGATTGTGATCCTCATGAACCGGTCCATTCTGTCCGGTCCAACAACAAGATGCAAATTTGGAACACTCACAGCCCATTGTCAATGCCCACAAATTTGCAGCAAGCCAATGTAACTGTCAACTTCACCTCTACCAAATACCTCAACTTTTGCAACTCAAAAGCATCCATCTGGCTTCACATAATTCTTTTGTTACCACAATAACAGATCTATATTCTATATGGGAAAAAGAAAATTGGTACTAATATTCTACATGAAATTACAAATAGGAACCAATCACTCACAAAATATCCATTTCAATTTTCAAATTGTTTCAGTTGCAGCCTAAATAGTGTTTTTGTACAACTTGCAGAGAGAGAGAGAGAGGGAGGGGGAGAGAGAGAGAGAGACAAACATAGTATTTCTTACATGTGCGTGTGAAAAGGGTGAAATACTGAAATGCATTTGAATCTCGGGTTCATAATCACAAAGAATGGCAGGAGAGAAAAAGTAAAACCCAGTGAAAAAGAAAGCAGTACCTTTTAGTAAAAGCGATTCAAATCCGGGTCAACCCACTTCCCCTACTGCTCATTCCGGATCCCAAAGCTTCAAGAAAGCTTCTTTTTCCCTTTCCTTTCCTTTCCTTTCCAGCTGAGTCACACCTGAACCCAGAACAGATATGGGTCAACCTCAGTCAAAATCAAAGCTCAAACTAAATGCAAGCAGAGCTATGAATACTTGCAGATACAGATGCATAAAGTGTGCGTGTTTATTTGATGGGTACACAGAGAGACAGAGAGAGAGAGAGAGAAGATTAACCTCTGGTAGAGAGAGAGAGAGAGAGAGAGAGAGAGAGAGAGAGAGAAGGTGGAGTTGGGATTTGGGTCAAAATGGAAAAAGAGTGAATGAATATTTGATAGATTGATTCTAGTTTTGTATCAGAAAGACAGACAGATCAGGGATTCAATAAAGAGGGAAAACAAGAATCAGATGATCAGAGACTTTGTGTATGTATGTATATAATTGAGTGTGGAATGTGTGTATGGGTATGGTAGATGTAGATCGATCCCTATAAGTATTAACATTAACGTCTCTACCACTCTTCTCCTTCCTTCCTTTACCCAACTCTTCCCCTTTTACAGCGCCTCTCTTACTTTTACCATTCATCCCCTATGGATTCAAACTCTTCCATCTCCTTTTTTTCTTGTTTTTAAATGCTTACTCAATAAGACTTTGTGATCAATGGCATGATAGTGACTCTCCTCAATGAAATGTCACGATTTGAGTCTTTAAAAAAAAAAAAAAAAAAATGCTTTTTATGGCATAAAGATAAAATTTGGTTCAATTTTGAGAAAATAAAAGTCTATACAACACATAATACTCGTTTTTGAAAGTCTACATATTTTAAGAACTGATTCAACTTAGAAAACTGCAAATATCATTTAATTTACTCGATAACTATAATTTCGTGACTATAGTCCTCATTTTGTCAATTGTATTGTATTTACACTTTAAAAGAGTAACTTTCATGTGAGATTCGTGAGACAGGTCAGTCAACCAAAACTCAAATATCTTTTATTAATACTCGATAACCAAATTTCGTGACTCTCGTCTCATTTTGTCATTGTATTTACACTTTAACATAGTCCACTTCCCATGTGAGATCCGCTGAGACAGGTCAGTTCAACCGGAAACTGCAAATATCTTTTATTATATTCGATAACCATAATTTCGTGACTCCCGTCTCATTTTGTCATTGTATTTAACACTTTAAAAGAGTCCACTTTCATGTGAGATCCGTGAGATAGGTCAGTCAACCAGAAACTGCATAATATCTTTTATTATACTCGATAACCATAATTTCGTTGACGTCTCGTCTCATTTGTCATTGCATTTACACTTTAAAAGAGTCACTTTCCATGTGAGACCCGTGGAAGACAGGTCAGTCAACGAAACTGCAAATATCTTTTATTAATACTCGATATACCATAATTTCGTGACTCTTCGGTCTTCAATTTTGTCATTGTATTTACACTTAAAGAGTCACTTTCATGTGAGATCCGTGACCTCCATGGAGACAGGTCGGTCAATCGATAGAAATGTAATACTAATAAGGAATAAAGTAGTGTTTGTTACTTAAAAAAAAAAAAAAAAAAAAAAAAAAAAAAAAAATGAAATTGTGACAAAAAAGTGAATTTAACCAGGGATCGAGTCACCAGCGGTAGTGGTGGAGCGACCGTCTTCAAAGTGAGGCGGGTTCCCTTTGTACCAGTGAGCAAAGGTTTAGCCTCTGTGTTCATGTTCAGTTGAGTACCCATGATTTACATCCTCCCAAATGCCCTGTCGGGGTCGGAGTGGGGGCCCTTAGGGTTGGAGTTCAACCTTTTAGAAGAATAAAAGATATCTTAATGCCAAGTACCTCGTGGTTCCTAATGGCATCCAAGGTTAGACTTCCCAATAGAGAGGTTGTGGATTTAAGCCTCAGTGGAGGTGGTTGACTCTTTGGTACTTTAGTAAGTTGAGAAAGTAGTTATGAATAGATACTACATAAGAAAAAAATATATTATGTAAATATTTAAATCAAAATATAAAATATTACATTTTTCTTTAAAGATTACAAACATTTTATTCTTATTAGTAATTACATTTTTCCAGTAAATATCACATTTTCATCTTAGCCCGAGCATTCCTCACAAATAACTTACGTAAAGGGTCCGGCGAAACAATCTCACACAAATTTTTGTCACAATTTAATGTGTTACCATTTCATGATTGTTATTACTATTAGTATACAATATTTATAAGAATTATAGTGTATCAAAATATAAAATTGTATTCACAATTTAACCATGTATGCTCAGAAAAATACATGATTCCATCGATGAGTAATAATTTCTGCATTAGGAAAATAGCAACTTTTAGAATAAGATGTTATTAGAAAAAAAAAAAAAAAAAAGTATAGATCTGAGAATATTTAATTGAGTGTGAAAGTGTCCAATGACATCTCATTGAGGGGTCATTGTTGTTATTTGAAGCACCCAAATCCTAAAAAATATGTGTAGGAGTGCAATGGAAGACCCAACATCTTAACAGCTAGATCTCTGCTCTTCCCATGCCTGGCATGCACCATTCACACCTTTTAACACCTCCTCTTCATCACACTACCCTTCCCCATTTTACACCCAAAATTATTACTCATTTTTTAAAAGACACTGTTCAAACGAGGACGGTGCTTCTTGTGTGATCGGTACAGATTCATCATTAGGTATGAAAAAATGCATCACACAGTGTTTAGAAATGCATCACAAAATGCACTACATCTAATGGTGAATTTTCGAACACTTTGTGGTGCATTTATGTGTACCTAATGGTGAGTGACTACACAGTCACACGGAAATGATTGTCCGCACGGGAACCTGACCCGTTTTTTAAAAAATATATTTTATTATAAACAAAAATTTTAAATATTGATCAACATTTATATTGTATTCAGTACTAATATGCTGGTGTAGGGGCCTGGTGCGAATGAGGATTAGTCTGAGTATTGACGGCTTAAAGGTGCCTCATACAGTTGGGGTCTACTATAGAACCTCATGGTCTAACAAAAAAAAATATAAAAATTTATATATTAAATGAATACAACCTATTGAAGCACAAAGAGAAGTAACTTCCCACGTAGAGAAGTAACTTGGTGCCATTAGACTACAAAGTCAGTGGCATTATGTTATATAATTAATTGTACATAAATACAATTACATTTGTATACGAGATGGATAAAATTTCTATAATAGCTTACACAGCTATATCATATTATAGTGTAATTTGAAGTATATTTACCATTGAAATATTAGTATATATGTTACATAACCAAAATATTGCAGTGATGTGTGTCAAATAAAAGTATCAATTTGCCAAACAAGTTTTTATAAAATTCTGCATGATGATTCGGGCTATTAAGACAACATCACATAGCCAAAGGTGTGTGATGTGTGTTAATATATATAATTATATAATAATATAACATATAATATAATATATATAATAATACTATTTTGTAGTAGTAGTTTTTGCACTGTCAAATATAAGAAAGAGGAGAATAGGAAATGAGAGGGATAAAAAAGAAAAAAAATTCTGACAAAAATAATAAATAATAGTTAATGGTATTTTGGCGGTCCTCTAAGTAGTAGTATTTTATCACGTTTAGTCTAAACTTTTAGATTATCTCAAATTTTGCTTTCAAATTGTTACCAATATGTGGTCTAAGTTAACCACCCATGATCCTTTAACTATCAAATTTTAACCACTCATGGTCCTTATAGGAGGATCACGGCTGGTTAAATTTTGAAAGTTGAAAGATCATTAGTAATTAACTTTGAACTACAAATAGTAGCAATTTAAAAGTTTAAGGACCACGGATTATCAATTTAAAAATTTAGGACTAAACGTGACAAAACCAGTATACTAGCTCGAAAGACCCCATATGACATTAACTTTAAAAATAAAACAAAACAAAGATATCATGCGTCCAACTGGCGCGTGCACTATGACGCCCTACAACACTTGCTAGACTTTTAATATGCTTTAACGGACCTCACAACACTTTTGCATTTGCAGGAATAAAAACCAAAAAAATTCCACCCCACCGGTTGCAAATCTCTATCCAAGTTTTTACATCGAAAAAAAAACTATCTAAAAATCCCTAATGAAATGCTCTAACTAATTTATGGTGAACAGTTAATTCATGGACAACTAATAATATATTAACACTTGTCACTTTATCGATACAAAGAACATTTTACTAAGACTATTACATCTTTAAAATACTTAATCACTTTTAAAAATTATGTGATACAACTATATCATCATACTTACAATTCACTAATATTAATATATTTCTCTGCATTGCATCCTGGCAATTCCAATGAACTTTCAGAATATAATTTAATATTAAAAAGAGAAAATGCGGAGTTTGGTCCCTGAATTATAATGAAAGTGATACTCAGTCCCTGAGTTATTACAGTTATCCATTTTAGTCCCTCAGGTTTAGCAAAGTGACCGCATTTGTCCCTCACCGTTAACACGACGAAAAGATATTAAAAATTTTAAGGAGTAAAGTAGAAAATTCACATTTTATTACTCTTCTTATTCACATGAGGTGCCACTTCATTCATAATTGGAGGATAAAAATGAATACGGTCAGAACTTAAGGGATGGAGTCGGAACTTAATTAGGTATAACTAAGGGACCAAAGATGCAATTTTCCCAGTTAAAAATAACATTTAATTTTATTAAAAATGAAATTAGACATATCACAAGATTGATGAAAGGATTGCAAATTCCCTAATGGTGTGGTTGCAAACTTGCAATCCGTATAACCTTACCAAGATTTTAAAATGATGTGAAAATGTACATATCAGTCTGGAATTCACACTCATTGCTAGTGCCCATATAATCTAATATTTCAAATTGAACGTAATTTTTTATTTTTTTTTTGAAAACAAATTGAATGTATTTGGTTACACACATAAAATGAAATTAAAAAGAAAAAGAATTAGAAAGTACCATTTTATGTCCTTACATTATTTATACGAAGTTAGCTAGACCTTAATCACTCACTTAATGATATAAACATTAGTGATCCTTTAATTTTTCGTAAACTGACCATTTTGGTTTCTCTTTTTTGATGTGGCAGTTTTTATAGTTTTAGTTTATAAACATGTTAAATATAAATTTTAATCATTTAGAATTATAGATTATATTTCTGTCATTATAGTATCTAAGAGTAATTTTTTCCAATAACACCTTCACTAAAGCTCAAATTCACAACCTTCCAAATGAAAGTCTAACTCAGGTACCATTAGACCACATAGTCTTAGTGTCTAAAAGCAATTAAATTAGTAGTTTTTTTTTTTTTTTTTTTTTTTTTTTGGGGGATCATGCTGATGTATAAGAAAGAGAATACAAGAGAGAGAAAATTGAGTTCTCCCGAAAACGTAAGTTTTTTGTGAGGCTCGTGTGAACTTACAAAAAAAACAAAAAAAAACTACTTCTATAGCCAGCACCATTCACCCCCAGAGGGTGTGTGAAGACCTCTTTATTTTTATTTATTTTTTCTGATAGCCTTGTTTTTTTTTTTTTTTAATCTCCCCTTTCTCTGGCATGAAAAAACTCAAGCTTTTGAGGATGCTCTAACAAATTCGACACCTGCAATGCAAAAGATGGTGAAATTTAACAGTTTTCAATAAGAGACCAAAATTAAACCACCATCTTTAAGGAAAAAAAAAAAAAAAAGCATACCTACCCCCTAACTGGAATATAATATAGTGTACTGAAAATGGGTGAAGCAAGGGTTTGTGCATGAAAAATGAATGAAGTGACTGACACATGAGGATACTCTTGTGAATGTTCAATAAGTCTTCACATCAGGGAATGTTAGTTATGCCACTTTTTGACATTTCACTTAATATATTGTTTTCTGCATTTAAATTTTGAAATCCTACCCACTACTTAATGGACACCAATTACCACTCTCCACTATGTGTATTTGTACCAAACAATAATGCCTTATCTCATAACCTTAATTAGTTTAGTATAATGGTATCTTGTCTATGTCCAAATAATTAAGTTAGAGTTGCACACTTCAACATGTGTCACATCACAACCTATATCTCCTAACATGTGTTCAACCATAAATGTAATGCAATAGTGATAAATAGGAAGAATTTGGTAACATAATATATGATTTGATAATACATTTCTTGAAGAATTAATTACAAAAATATCATTCTGTTGTAATGTAAGTTTGTCTGTAAGTCTTAGCTCGTTTGATGAACACAAAGAACATCAAGTAAAAACAAAGAATAGAGATGTATGAAAATGTCGGAAGAAGTTTCTTATTCAATCAACTTCATTTGTGCAAGAAATACACAATATATATATAGGATACAAAATAATCGTTACAATAAATTGTAAAAACTGTTTCTGCTGTTACAAGAATAAATCTAATAATGTCCATTAATAATATATTTGTAACACTCTCTCATTGGACATTATTTGACCACATTAATCATGCCTCGTTAAAAACTCGCTAGAAAAACTCTGTAGAAAAAGAACTAGTCGATAAAAGAGTACATGATATATGGATAATCATGTGTTGTATTAGTTGCCTCATTAAAAACCTTACACTAAGAAAAACCAGTGGGAAGAAACTTAGTTAAGGGAAAAAGAGTACAACCATAAACCTTCTAAGTTCAATTTTCAGGATTGCAAGAGTTGTTGGTCTTCTGGACTGATAATTCATGTGTACCGAGATGTCGCCTTCCTAACCTATGCATACCAATTTTATGAACATATTTCTCAAAGGTAGATGTAGGTAAGCTAATGACTTAATGAATAAATGCTAAATTTTCACTTGATTGAACACTTGATGTCATCATGCTTGTAATTATTTATTTTAGACATATTAATGTAATATATTTGTGGTAAAAATAATTAATTTTAAATATTTATAAAATAATATATGAGTTGGGATATAAATATCATGATTTGGTAGTGATGATCTCAACGCCACTTAAGTAAGTTAAAGGTAATATTAACATTATTAACTATTGTCATTTGTTGCACCACTTTTTAAAATACAATGAATAAATTGAACAAAATAAATGTACAATGACTAAAGTAAACAAAACAATAGAATACAAGGATCTCATTGATATTTCTTTGACTAATAAAATAAAATGACAAAATAAACAATGGAATAAGTCTATTTCTAAAAATGATATTTCATTTTCCACCTATTCCATCTGCTAAAGAATTGGAAAAAAATGAATTCACGCAATACTCTTGTCTCATAACTTCTGGATTAGCCCGCATGGGTAGCTCAACTGGTCATAGAGGTGAAACTTTGGAATGATGACCAGGGATCGAGTCTCACCAGCGGCAGTGTGGGAGCAACCTCTCAAAGTGAGGGGGGCTTCTTGTGCGCAGTGAGCACCGATCTAGCCTCTATGGTTCATGTTCAGTTGAGTCACCATGATTTACATCATCTCAAATACCTTGTTGGGCCGGGGTGTGGGGGGCCCTTAGGGTTGGGGTTCAGCCTTTTTGGAATGATAACTTCTGGATTAGAACTAAGAAGTTAGTTGCCAATTTAAAATCTTTGTTCCAATAAAAAAAGAAAAAGAAAAAAGAAGTAAACTATAATTAATTGTCTAAAGTTCGGTAGAGTAGTAGTCACATCAAACCATAATTATTTTTATTTTATTGACAACATAATTTTTATACGAATATTGTAATGACTATGGATTTCAACTAATTAATTATAAATAATTTAAATTAATTTATTTCTTATAGTCATTTGACAATTAGAATCATGACGTGAGATATATTCAATCTACTATACTATTGAATAATGATTGTGAACTTTGTTTTACTATTCAAAAAATATATATTATAATGACCATAATCAGGAATGATTCAGTTTCAACTTTTAAGTGTGATATCGCCTCTATATACTGACCTGTCCTAAAATTGATATCACGGTCGGTATCGAACCTCCAGTCCCTACGGGTCCCAGACCGACCTACCCGGTCGAGGCAACCTCTCCGAATCGTCTGGCCCGGCCGACCTTGCCAATGGGTTGTCCATCCGGTCCCCTAGACTGGGACTGGCCGATCGCCCTATATCGGTGGTGAACAGCCGGTTCTAAACGTGATGATGGGGCTGTCAGGAATAGAACACCACACACTCGTCAATGCTCCTTTCAACCCTACGCTCGACTGTTGCATGCCCGCTACGTGCTGTACATACCGAGAGCACAGATCCTATCTCATTCTTCCCTTATAAATATCACATTTAATTTATTACTGAGAGGACTTTTCACCTACTTGAGACCCACGCGCGTTGTTTGATTAAGAGACTCCCGACCTACCGTTAAAGGATCCCGAGCTCAAATACTACGTATTCGATACCGTACACGTATCCCCGTATTTACGATATCAAATTAAAATGATTAAAAATTTGAGACTAAAAGCAAAGTTTTAATTTCCTTGGGCGGTTACAATTTCGGCTCCAAGCTCGATTGTGGGCCCGAAGATGAACTTTTTAGCTTTTGTTTATCATTTCCACTTATCCAATTAGGCTATAGCAACCAGAATGTAACTGGATCCTTATTCCTTAACATATATAGTTCCCTCAAAAGTCAAATCTGAATGGAGACTATAGTAACAGTAGGTAGTCCTTTCGGCCGGCCTGGTTAATTCAAAGATGCATATACGGTTGGTTACCAACAGATATATATATATATAACAGATGGCAATACACTGAGTCGCCATGCGTCAATTAATGCATAAACTTTAGTTGTTGCAACTTCAGAAGCTGGGGATATGATGGCGAGCCGCATTTATCCCTTTTGCTCAGATGGAAGACACACAAGTCGGTTTGTAAGACCAGAGCATTTAATCCGTGCGGTGAATATAGTTTTTAGTTGTTTATGTGTATATATATATAGGTCCATGTTTTGGTGCGGTGCTGCTCTTACATGCGGTTGTGTGGATATATTAGAATCGTAAAATGAATTGAGATCAATTAGATGAAAATCGATGAAAAAGAAAACATAATTGGTGATAATCCATAATTTCATGCATAAGATATATTTAATTTCGGTGGGTTACAGCTTACGTGTTAGTGTGTGGTGCATTTGGTATTGCACCATTCAATGGGGATGTAATTTTTAGAAATAGTTTATTTATCAATTAAATATACCATTACTCAATACATATATAATCATCTAGATATTGCTATTAATTCGATCTGCAACACCCTCAGTTTCAACATTTTCAAATTTTTGTGGCTTCACCACGTTACCCCCATATTTATATGGATCTGCCAAACATACGCAAACGTCAAATCGGTTACAAAAACAGCCAGGATCGCACAGGAGACCCGCTCTGCATCCTGCTCCTGCTCCCCTTGCTTCAGCAACTAGTGAAATGTCTATAAAGATTTATAGTTTTACATTCGTAATGTTAGAAAAAATAATGATTCAAAATTTTTCAAAATAATAATAAGAAGAATAAACATACACATCCACAAACAAAATTGAACTTACAAGATATTATCAATAATATGAATATAAAATTCTATACTTCAGATATTAATAATTTTGTAAATGAAATAATAACCACGGTCACCTGTAGCAATAACCAAGGAGAAAATTAAAACCAACATGGATGTCGTTGTTCCTGGATTCATGGTTGTCTATATAATACCAGAAAGAAACTAAGAAGCCTAGATGGTAGTGTAGTGAGGGTGGGATGTGTGAGAAATGTATATTTATAGGGTTTTTTTGACCAATTCATGCATTATTCAAAAGTATTTCTCAAAAGAAATTGCTTCGAAAATTCATAAATAATTTTTTCTTTAAATATATTTTTTTTCTTACTAAAATAGACATATTATTGTAACAGTTACTATATTTATTATTGTAACAGTTAGTACTTTACTATATATTATTATATATTTCGATTTATTACTATAATATACATATCAATTATTGAGTGTGATTTCCTATACTAATAGTATTATGTTAATTGGGGATTTTGTCAAGATTTTGGGATTTTAGAGGGTTTTGAGGGATTTTGTTAGTTTTTTATTTTGATTTTGATTTTTACTTTTCTTTTTTTCCTTTCCACACATTTCTCTTTCCTAATCACACCTACAAAATCTCCTCAAAATCCTACCACTATTGAGGATGCCTAACCACCCCAACCTTCTCTCTCCTATCTCCTCTCTCCTCCACTTCACCCATTTTACCTAAAACAACGTGAACAATCCCCCTATTGGGGTTGCCCTAAGAGTTACTATTTTTATTACTATATTAGCAATATGATAGTAACAATTACTCTCTCTGTCCCATTTTGCCTGTCATGTTTACTATTCATTGTCAAACCAACTCTTTCTTCATTGCTTATTTTCTTTAATAATTTTTAATTATTTTAAAATTTGAATTTTTGTGTTTAATAGTACTTTTAATGTAGTTTCTAAATATATAAATTTTATATACTAATACTAAACTTTATATTATAAAAAATTAAATTAAAAATAACTCCAGTCAAGCCTCGTTAACCGAACCAGACAAACAAAATGGGACGGAAGGAGTACTATATATTATTATAGTAATGGTTAATATTTTACTATATCTAAAACATAATAAGTGTGAATGAATGTTATACTCTCTCAATTATCCGTTTTTTCAGTTAAGTGTCTTTGTACACTTATGCTATAAAAGTTGTACATTATGCTATAAAAGTTGTACATTCAAATATTTTGGACAACATTACCCTACTTGTTATAACTTCCAGTTATCTTTTCCACTATTGTTACCCTGCACATGCATTCCACCAGTAATATTTCTATCTTCTTCATTAATAAATAATCTATATAACATTATATATTTGAGTTATATGTTAATTATTACCTAAATATAAATATCAAATTATAAAAGTGATTTACATTATTAATATTATTTAGATGATTTAAATATATAAAATCTAAATAAATTTAAAATTTTAATATAATGTATTAATATTGAGCACTATATTTTGCGCATCGCGCATAAAAATACTAGTTTGATATATAATTGTTAAGTTTTTAAAAAGTATAATAAAAATTATACCAACAACCAACAAAGTTCTGAAATGAATAAAAATTATGGGACAAGGCAGATTATTTGTATACTATCTTCAACTTCAAAATAATGGTTTCAAAATACTGAACCGGAGCGGTTATGATGAATGACTTACCTAAAGATCGAACCGGAGTCTAAGCTCTTAGCTTGGAACCGTTTACCATGAAATGGCTGTCCGGTTATTGACCAGGTCAGTCTGAGTGACGTCTGATCTCCGGCTGCTCTATTTCTCTCTCCACAAGTCAATTGCTGGGCTATGCAAGCAACGTCAAAGAGGCAGAGAAGATGAACGGAGGGAGGAAGCACGCCGGGGTCAATCGGTATCGCCGTTTGTGCTGATTTGATAGCATTGTGTTCCTTCTTGGCCACTTACAATCTATTAAATTCATTCCTCCACTACCGCAGCGGCGGCAATCGGAAATTCCACGTCGTTCTTACGGCGACCGATGCGCCCTACAGCAAGTGGCAGTGCCGGATCATGTACTACTGGTACAAAGAAGATGAAGGACGCTCCCGGGTCCGACATGGGCGGCTTCACCCGGGTCTTGCATTCGGGCCGCCCGATGATCTTATGGACGAGATCCCTACTTTCGTCGTTTGATCCCCTTCCTCACGGCCTCGACAGGGTCAGAATTTCTTTTACTCAATTCATTCCAATTACTTCTACTGCTAAGTACTAAGTAGTTATTGCAGGCATAGCTTTTGAATTCATCAGGAAAGATGCATTAGAAAGGGTATACTTAGCTGTTAAATGAGGATCAAATGAAATGAAAGTTATGGAGAACTCTATATATTTCCTTGTGAGACTAACAAGAAAAATTACCAAAAAAAAAAAAAACAAAACAAAAGGCATGCCCTTTAAAGACCAAATGTCCTATCCTTGCAAAATTCCCTCGCCCGGGGCCCCACATTTCGCTCATTTCGGCTCGATAGGATAGTGGAAGTGTAAATCATGGTAACCTAACGGTTCATTAGATAGGAAAACTAGTGCCTGGAGCTCGCAAGGAGCCTACCACATCAGGTGTAACTCCCACACCGTGGTTGTCAGGTTTTGATTATGTGTCTTTGCCCTAATCTACCATCCCCGGAACCAACTGAGTTGCCCATACGGCACCAAATGTCCTATCCTGAAAATTTTGGGTTGTTATAACACAACATACTAAGAGCCGTAAAAGGCCAAATTCTTAACTTGCATATAGTACACTCACAATAAAAGAAGAAGAAGAAGTAGTTGGGTTGTGGAATACAAAGATAGAAGTTATTCAATGAGCATTGGCCAGAACTGTTGTACTTGTATCTCTACAGCTATGGACCTTTAGTTTTCCATTAACACTATGTCTTGCTCTGTGTTTTATTTGATGTGTCCCAATACCGTTTTGTGCCTTCCCTGTTATATCTTCCTTCCTCCCGTATAGGATCAAGGTGGAAGATATTATACCAGGGCGAAATTGCAGCATTTCTCTCCCTTTGATCTATATATGTTACCCATACATTATGCAAGGCATTTCTATAGAGCTAGGCAGTTCACATAGTTCCAAAATTATAAAATTTAACAAAAGAATAGAATTTGAGTGGGGCAATAGCCGCATCAATATGCATACAAAGTCTGGCTATCATAGTCTTTATTGCAGTTGTTCGAGATAAAACATAGTTACAGAATACTTTTGTGCAGGACTACATTGACCTAAACCTACCATGAATGTTTTGTGCAGGACTAGTTGTCTTAAACCGACCCTGGGCATTTGTTGCAATTCCTGGAGAAAGCGGATGATTGAGGAAGAGTATGTGATTTATGCCTATTAACTGAAAAATTATTTCATCTTGTTGTTATATATCTTTAATGGTACTACGTGCTCACTGATGCAGATACATTCTAATGGCAGAACCTGATCACATATTTGTAAATCCTTTGCCAAATTTGGCTGTAGGAGGGAATCCAGCGGCATTCCCTTTTTTCTACATCAAACCCACTGAGAATGAGAAAATCATAAGAAAATATATTACCGCAGGAGTAAAGGTCCTGTATCTAATGTTGATCCAATTAGGCATTAATTCTCCGTACATAATCTAAGAAAGGTAAGGTTAAATAATAAATGCATAAAATTAAATTATTTAGTTATAGCATTTATAGGGTGTACTTCTTATGATAAAATCCAGTAAAGGTTCAAAATATACCTCTCCTTAATAGTGAAATGACGATAGCACGAATTTTGCCCTCAAAGCAGTACACGATGAAGTATACGGCATTTTCCTGATAGATAATATTGGAGAGTATTTTAGATGATCCACCTCCCCAAGAGCTGCATAATTCAATTGAAAATTTAAGTGTCTTAGGAAAGAGTTGTGTCTTGTGTGACAGAAAAAAACAAATTACTTCAAAGTCGGATGATAAAATTAAATGAGAGATAAACCATAGATTAGGGAGACACACTGTCTTGTAGTGCGATACTTGAGTCAATCTATTTTGATTAGATTATTACACCACTTTTAAATAACTTAAATTTTATATAACTCAAGATGTAGCATTCATTACATCAGCCTTGTATTTCTGATGCTATTTTTCTACATATAAAATCCCACAATTTTATTATTTACTGGTCAGTTTAATTTTTATCCATCTCTTAGTACAAGTATCTTGGAAGCAAAATGCGCATCGTCATTCTTCGATATGATTTTTCTCTAAGGATGAAGAGTTCAATATTTGAAAGTATCATAGTAATATACGTTAATGAATCTAGAAACTGACAAAGTCTAATCATTGGCTGTTTCCTAGAAATGTCAGTGTTGTATGTTGTAAAATGAACATCAACTTTCTGTAATACATGCCACAATGCACAATGATGTGAATAAGCTATATAGAAATAGGTCATATATAGGAAGATTCTGCACAAATCATTGATGTTTTAGCGCTGCGATTTCCTTGTTAGTTTCATGGTATGAGCATATAGCTATTGGCAATTCTAGTATTTTAGTGGTCGATGGTTGTGCTGAGTCATTTTTATAATATTTAGAGTGTACTATACATGCATGTGCTGTCTGTTGGTTAAAATTATGTAGTTTATATGTGATATTTATATTCACACTTATAATTGTTTTGTAAAATATATTTGCCTGGCAAAATTAATTGTAAATTACTGACTATAGAATCCTATATGTCGTAATATTTTTAATATTCTCTCACTACCATGAGGACCCTGAGAGATTGAGTAGAATAAGATTCCCATCATACCCACGTATTAATATAAATTAAAATAAAGTAATGGTTGTGATTAACGATTATGAAGGGACTATGACTCATAGTTGTATTAAAGCTCAATCTAGATGTGGTTTTCTTATATTTTTAATGATTGAAAATTCAGTTTGTTGTTGGCATTGAGTTCTATAATTATAAAATGAATTTTAATATTGTCTTCTG
>VALG01017819.1:0-11815 GCA_009835305.1 Ipomoea purpurea
CAAGCAAGCCCCGGATTTTGTTTAAGAGACTGCATGATTACTCTCTACAGGGTTCTCGTCTTCAAAAACAGATGTCTCGCTTTTTCACTACTCCGCTGCCTCCCGAGTATACTTACTTGTATACGTCGATGACATAATTATGATGGGTAATGACCCACGCTCATTACCTCTCTACTTCAGCGCTTGTCCACAACTTTCAAGATACGGGACCTTGGCTCACCGGTTTGTTTCTCGGCATCGAAACTATACATACTACTGACAACCTCATGTTGTCACAACGCAGGTACATGAATGATATTTTAACTCGGGCAGGTATGGGACTGCAAGCCTTTACCACTCCAGCAGCCGTAACTCAGCCTGTGTCCTCTACTACCACTCCACATGATAATCCGACACAATACCGTCGTATAGTTGGAGCCCTACAGTATCTAACTATCACGAGACCGAATCTCTCATATGCTGTGAACCGGTTGTGCCAGTTCATGCACTCTCCGACTACTGATCATTGGCCTTGGCAAAAAGGGTGCTACGTTACATTAAGGGTACTCTAGATTGATGGTCTCCCATTTCGGTCCAGATCTGCAACCATCCACGCCTTTTCTGACTCTGATTGGTGGGGGGTCCCGCTTGATAGAAAGAGCACTGTGGGTATGCAGTGTTCTTAGGCAAGAATTTATTTCGTGGCTTTCCAAGAAGTAGTGTACAATTGCTCGGTCCTATACTGAAGCTGAGTCAAAGCCCTCGCAAATGTGCTGCAGAAGTAACATGGTCGTTCGTGCTAGAACTCGGGCTACATACTGGCGAGCCTCCGACTTTATAGTGTGACAACTTGGGCAACCTATCTGTGTGCAAATCCAGTCTTTCATGCCCGGACCAAACATGTCGAGATTATTTTCACTTTGTGCGGGACAAGGTCGCGTCAGGGGACTTACTGGTCAATTTTGTCCAACTAAGGATCAACCGCAGATATTTTCACCAAACCGCTGCAGGGTCGCGGTTTTCAGCTCTTCAGGATAAGCTCAATGTCGTTGCTCACCACCCTTGAGCTTGAGGGTGTGTTAGCCATAGTAATATTTACGATATTGTTACATTTAACATATTGTTTATTTAGTCTTATAGTTACAGTCTTCTGTGACTTACCTATTAGATAGGACTTATTGCGTAGAACTGTTTAGCTATTAGTATTGTATTTCCTTCCTATTGGAGTTGATTGATTGTTGGGTTATCTCATCACGATACAATACACCTACGCCTAACTTTTTCCATGGAATAGACATGCAGAGAGTTCTTGACAACGGCCATGGTGCTTCGAGCAAAGTCTCCTCGTTCTTGCTAAGGTACAGCCGAAGTTCCTCTGATGGCCATGCCTCTCGACACATGGAATTCTGGGTCCAACTCATGATTTACCCCTTGGTTTTTTCCGGAGAAATCAGCTAAGGCTATTGGAAATTTCATAGGAGAATACATCAAGATCAACGAAGAAGCATTCAATGGCTGGTGGAGATCCTTTATCTGTGTCAGAGTTCGCATCAACATCATGAAGCCCATTGTCAGCCAAATGCGAATTAGGAAGAACGGAGGGGACTGGAACTGGATATCCTTTCGATACGAACGCCTACCTAATTTTTGCTTCATATGTGGTCTCATAGGACACACTAAAATTTTCTGCCCGAAACCGTGAGGAGAACAATCCTTCCGCCGATAAACTTTTCAGCCTTGGTTACGAGCTCCCAATCGCCGGCCATCACCAGTGATCGGAAACAAATGGTTTGTTTCCGACCAGTCTGACCTCAGTACGACAACACCCTTTTCCATCCAGATCAGAATGTGGAGACAACCACTAGCGCGCTGGTATCGAGTATGGTACATCAGGACGTACAAAGTACTCCTAATTTCTCTGATCAACATGTGGTCGCGGATCCTCGCATACACACCACTGCTAACAACTTTGTCCGTAATGATGTTTCAATGGAGCAAGTGGATCCAAGACAACATTTCTGATGGGCTGGTTATTATGGAGCAAACACGCAGGCGCATGGTGCATTTTGGGCCTCCTACTAAGCCCACCTCCAACATAATTGATCCAATGGGTCAGATTTTGGTTCAAAACACTTGCTAAGGCTGGACCTGTGACTCACGCCAGCCCAAAACAATGAGTATCCTATCATGGAACTGTCGCGGGCTGGGAACCCAGCGACGGTTAAAGTGTTAGTGACTTAGTCCATTCTAAGAAACCTAACCTTTTCCTTTCAGAAACCTTTGTGAGCTTAAATAAACTCCTTCTAATCAAAAGGAAGTTGGGTTATCTGGGTTTCTTCAATGTCAACAATGAAGGTCATAGTGGGGTTCTCGCCTTATTCTGGAAAGAAGGAACCGAAGTCTGAATCAAATCTTACTCTAAGCACCACATTGACAGAGTGGTAAGACTCAACCAAAATGAGAATGAATGGCGTTTTACTGGCTACTATGGTGTCTTGGATAAAAGTCGGCGTACGGAGTCTTGGAACCTTCTCAAACGACTTTTCTTCGAGTAATTCCCTCCACTGGGTCACCATGGGTGATTTTAATGATATTTTACACCAATGTGAGAAGCGAGGAGGTAATCCCCAACCGGTGAATCTCATAAATGGCTTTCGCGAGGTTGTAGAAACCAATGGGCTGACAGATTTTAGATTTGACGGTACCAATTCACTTGGGAGCAGTCGAAAGGCACATCATATTGGGTCAAAGCCAAGTTATACATAATCTTACCTCGGACTCGTGGAGCGAATTATTCTATCGAGCTAGAGCCACTTCGATTGTTGCTCCCAAGAGCGACCACCTCCCTCTCTTTCTTTAGATAATTCTAGTGGTCAATCCAAAGCGCAAGGGCCGTTTCGTTTTGAGAATCTCTGGCTAAGAGAATCCTTTTGCAAGGAGGTCATGATCGAAAGCCGGGCATCCTCTTTGGACAGAATTGGTCGCTGCGCAAAGCTATTTGGGATTGGGGGAAACACTTTACCAGAATTTTCATCGGCGCATGTGACTTGATGATTGGAGAAAAGGCGAATGAACACACTAAGTATAGGCGGGACCAAAATCCATATCTCTGATTCATGATAGCACAAACTCAGTACCTAAGGTTCTCTGGCAACAGCTCAGTGATTACTGCGTTAGAGACCACGCAATTTTGGTAAGGATGTGAGCACAGTAACTCCAGTTATTTTAATTAACTGTCCATCAGAGGAAGAGCAGGCAAACAGATAATCTAGACTCGAAAAGGCTGATGGCAATTTGACGGATCGTCACTCTTAACCTCTTATGTACTCATATTTTTCTATCGTTCAACCCCACTGTGGGGATCTAGGGACAATCTATTAGTGCATCCAACCCAAGCTCACACTGCTCAAACAATCCCTTACCGTAGATTATTTACAAGATTCAAGATGCCTTATTTGAAATGAAACCGGATTAAATTGCCCATGGCGACGACTCAACCCGGTTTTCAACACTTTTGGGAATTCTTGGATCGGAACTTCTATCTTCTCTCAGACTGCATTCTTCTCGGAAAAACTCCCAGTAACATTTAATCACGACCACAATTGTTCTCTATCCAAAAAATCAACTGAATGTATTGATTTATCCTATATACTCTGCACACCCTATACAAATGCTGTTCAAAGATCATGCCACCATGTTAAACTCTACGTTCGACCCATACGTGTTTGAAACCATATTTTGTCTTGTCATTAATTATTAGAGCATTTATGTCTGCTTAGAAATAAATCACTAAATCTCAAATGAAAAATGCAGGGAAGTGGTTTCGTGGGTAAAATTGACATGAGCAAGGTTTTGATAGGGTGAATTGGGATTTCTTGTTTGCTGTAATTCATAAATTGGGTTCACTGGATAGTTTATAATCTCCTCAAGATATTAACTCTACTATTAATTACTTTTATTGCTGAAGGAAGAGACATTGTCTAGTTGTTCCTCATAGGGTATTAGCAAGTTAACCCCATGTCTCCTTCTTTCTTTGTTCTTGAACTCATTCATCCATGCTGCAAAAGAAATCAAGTCTAATTGGCTTTACCCATTGTGTCTATGCTAGAGGGAGCCCAACATCTACCATCTCTTCTTGGCTTGATGACGGCTACATCTTCTTAATCACACCCTGAAATTCCACCGTAAAAAGATACTTGAAATCCTTCGCATTGACTCTGTCAAAAGGAACTACTCAAGTTCACCCTCACTTTAGCCACAATGTTGAGGGAGAAACCAAAGCAGTGTAAGTACTATTCTGAATATGAATGAGGCAATCTGAATGAGAAACTATTTGGTCCTTCCCTCTCTTATTGGTAGGAACAAACGTGAAATCTTGGGTTTCATTAAAGACAAAGTGGTGGGTAGAATCAAAAGTTGGACAAATAAATTTCTGTCCGTGCCGGAAGGGAAATCTATTGAAAAATGTTGTGCAGGCGATTCCTACCTTTGCAATGAGCGTTTTCTTATTACCTATTGAGCTAGGTAAGGAGATTGAAAGAGCCATGAATGCTTACTGGTGGGGCTGTGAGGGTGATCGATCTAGGGGTATTCGCTGGAGAAATTGGGAAGCTTTATGTGTTCCTAAACAATGGGTGGTATGGGATCAAAACCTAAGGAATTTAATATAGCCATGCTAGGAAAGCAAGCTTGGAGACTCATCCATTATCCTGACTCCTTGCATACTAGAGTTTACAAAGCAAAATACTTCCGTAGACCACTTTTTTGAGCACAGATGGGCAGTAATCCTTCCTTTATTTGGCGTAGCATTCTTGAGTCCAAATAATTCTTAAGAGGGTTGTCATTGGAGGGTAGGAGATGGTGCATCTATTAATATATGACTGGCCCTTGGTTACCTAATATTGATTCTCCTTATGTGCAATCTCCCATGGCAAATCATCACAACAACACTTCAGTGGCCAGCCTCATAAACACATCAAACTCATCATGGAATGTTCCTCTATTAGAGTCTATTTTTATGCAGAATGATGTTGCCTTGATTAGGACTATCCCTATTGCTGAAAACAAGTTTGTTGATAAGATCATCTGATGGAAGGAAGAAAAGGTGTCTACTCAGTTCGGAGTTGCTATAAAATGCTGACAGATAGCGATCTTCTTAGAATCAAGCATGCAATGTCCCGACCACTTGTCAATTATGCAATGGTGATGATGATTCCTCTTTCACATTTTTGTGAAGTGCCCCTTCCAATAAGCTGCTGGGACATCATTGATGACTTTAATTATCACAATGGTAACTCTTTCTCGATTGGTTGGAACCCATTTTGACACAAAGAAGATTCTGATCTTTGTGACATGATTGCTATAGTGAAAATTTGGGATGCTCGTAATGAAAAGATTTGGAACCATAAGATCCTATCTGCCTCTTATGTTTGCCAGAATGCTCACTGATTGCGGTAATTTGGGCAACAAATAATACCGAGTATTCGGTTGTCGAACCACAGAGAAGTGGAGTGACTATCACTAGCTACTAGGTTACTCATATGAAACTAGTCCGAACAAAACTTGAAGGTTGATTGATTGCATAAAATAACAAGCAGAATAAAATAAAAATAAGTAAAAGTTTTGTAGACAATAGAGCAAAACAGGATTCTTGGATCACAAGTTTAATCACCTAGTTCCAATAAAACGTTTGTAATATTTGTTTGGAATTAAGATTTGTATGGGAATGCAAAGTGAATTGAATTACTCCCGTAATCTCTATTCCTATGAATTTCCACTCCCATGACTTAAACACCAATAAGATCAAAGATCAGCATTCAATTATTCCTAATTACTACCATCCGATGAGCAATAATCTTGAATAAATTTCCTAATAAGTTCCCCTTTCCCAAGGACCAACCATTAGGTGCAATCGTGTGCCCTAATTTATGCCCAATTCCCATTGGTGACACAAATATGACTGTGAAGCTAGTAATTTAGGCCTTTAACTATCAACAACAACAGATTAAAACAAGATTGCAACACAAATCATAAAACCAAACATAAATATATATTAAGAAATTAACGAACTAGCACATAGGTTCATAAACAAATTCACCCAAAAATCCCTAAGGAATTTAGCCAAGCATGGCTAAAATTATACATAGCAATATAATAAAGAATCACAAATCATCAAAAGAGTACAAGAATTGACAACGATTCTCCCAAATCTCCTTGCTTCTCCTTGCTTCCAAAGACAACTTGAGCCTCTTGATTTCTCTCTTTCTTGGATAAGTGCTTAATTGTCTATATTTTCCCCCTTTCACTAACATTTTGCTCATAGATTATTCCAAATTTCATGATATTAGGACTAAATTGTTTTTATTTGCAAGGAGTTTGGTTGAAAAGCATTGAGCAAAGTTGACTATTTTCAGGCATTTTGGACATTGAGCAAATGGACGTTTTGATGCATTAGAAGTCCATGGGAGCAAGAATCTAAGAGGATGTAAAATACTTCCAAGGAGCCTAAGAGTGATGGTTTTCAATGGTGTTGGTCACTTGGGCAAACTAAAACAAAAGAGGAGCAAAAGATCAATGCATTGCAATTTTCGCTCATCTACCCACTGTTCGGTATTTTGATCATATCTCGGCCTAGAAATGTCCAAATGAAGTTATTCTTGCGCCATTGGAAAGGACTCGAAGGGCTACAACTTTCATGACGATGACAATTCCAAATCCTGATGTTTTGAAGGCCAAAAGACACGACCAAGAACACGGCCGTGTCTATGGGCGTGTAATATTCTGGCGATATTCCAGTACACGCCCAGAAATGCAGAATTTCGACACGGCCACGGACATGGCCATGTCCCACGGCCGTGTCGCTGTGCTCTGCCCTTTTTATAAACTCCATTTTTTGTCATTTTTACTTGGTTTTGAGCTATGCTTGAGCCCTAGCTTCTCTCTTTCACTTCCTTCCATATTGTAGTGTTAGATTATGTTTAGATTTAGTTTCTTAACATATTTCAAGCTTGTAATCAAGAATTCAACACTTGGATTCCAACATTTCAAGATTCTACCATCCAATTTCTTTAGAGAAGTTTTCTTCCTTTTATCTCTTTATCTTGCAATGTTTATGCTTACACTTGTGTTTGTGTTCTTTATGATATTTAATTCAATGAGTAGTAGTGTTATGGACTTGAGTTAGGTGTTGTATTATCTAAATCTAATCTTGATGCTTGATTTGTGATATGTGCAAAAGTGGAAGAACACTACCTAGGTTCATGGTGTTTTATGAAGGTTTGGTTTATATCTTGTTAATGTTTGATGGTCACATTCAGTTAGCCTTGTTTTTTGAGAATTCCTTGGCCTCAACGAGAGTTGGGTGATTGAATCCCAAGCACCCCTTGCATAGACCGATTTCTCTACGAAAATAGGGAAAATGGGCTTTAGATGACTTTTGTGCTTGATGGACTTGGAATGATTCACCACGAAGATGGGGGGAATTCTTGTTCTAATACTTGTTATTAATTCTGAGAATGAGCTTCGTAGAACTAGATTATCTTTGTGCATCCCCGTTGACTCTTTGTTATCTTTGTTTTCTAATCCATAGGTTGTATGAAGCATCTAGAGGATAATGTCTCTAACGGTCCTATTCCCGTTTATTTTTGTTTCCATCTTGTTCCTATGTGTTTGTTTATTTTGTTTAGTACGTAGTCTTAAACCTTGTTATGATTTGCTATTAGTTCTTTTTTATTTCCTTATGCTAGTGCCTAGTTTATTGTGATTGCCATATTGCGTGCCATATCCCCCAACCCCTGAGGACGATATTTCACACCGTACACGTCACTCACATCTTATTTTTGCTACCTCATCTTGTCTACAAAGAACTCTTAAAAGTCTCTCCGGTGTGCCTTAAGGGCTTGAGGAAGGGGAATTTTATAAGATACAAAGTTGAGATGAATAGGTAACTTTACAAATTGGACTCAAATATAATTCCTATATTTAATAGAAATGTTTGTCCAATATTTTGGAAGTTGAAGTAGCTAGCAGTTGATCTAGGGAATAGTTCCCCAAGATTAAGGAATCAAGTTCAACCAACTTGCAATCCCACCATTTAAATTTAACTTGCGCAAGTTGTGGCGCTTCGCGTCATTCTCGACGCGTCGAGACTGATGGTCCCGATCGGAAGAATTTCTGGAAATTTTCGACGCTCGAGCCTCTGGTCCCCGACTCATTCCAAAATTGCTCCAAACTCATCCTTGAACTCCCCTTGCTCTATCTTTGACCTAAAATGGTTCAAAAACCACTAACAAACACCGTAAATATTCAAAACAAGTGCGAACCATAATTAAAATGATAATAGCAAGGAAAACATGTATTAAATAGCAAAATTAAAGAACTAGTTACTGGATGATTCAAAATAACCATTAAAAACAACAGATGTGATAACATCACTCACATATTCTTACAGAATGGACAACTGTTATCCATGACAGCCCTGGAACATCTCCAAACACTGCTGCTATGGTTAATTGGTCTATGCTCCTCCAGGATATCTCAAGGTGAATGTGGTCAGCCACTGATCAAGAATAACAAACGTATAGGGTTAGGTTTTGTCATAAGAGATTTCCTCAGGTTCCTTTATCACTGCCAGGATGCTTCCATACAGGATCTCTACCAGCCATGTGATGGAGAAGCAATAGGTGTCGTCGAAACGCTAAATATAGTTGAACAACTACATTATGACAACAAAGTGGAAACAAGTAGTCAAGGTGTCCACAACTATGATCTTATGTCTTCCTTTGATATTATCCTTCATGATGTGTAGGGAAATAACTAAGTATTTTATAATATTAGTTTTTTTTTTTTGCTAAACGTCTGTGAATAGGGTTGACCACTTGCTTGCTAGGGAAGCCTATCCAAGTCTAATTGTTCCGACTGTTTTCATGTTCCTTTCCTTTTTATTTCTAATGCTTTGGCTTCAGATTTAGCTTAATACAATCTCTTCTTTTCCTCTAAAAAAAAAAAATAATTATAATAATTAATAATAATAAAATAATATATAATAATAATAATAATAATAATAATAATATAAATAATAATATATATATAATAATAATAAATAATAATCTGATAAGTGGTACAAATGAATAAGGTGAAATATAAATTATATAAGGAATTCAAAAGAAAAAAATATTTTTTATACTAAATTTTAGAACATTTTTATTAGATTAATTCATAATAAAATTGGTTAAGTCATAAATAAAGTGATTTTAAAAAGGTAAATTTATTTTTAAAATTTGTATTGCAAAAATATATTCTAAAATTTATGCATTTGAATATGAGTTCTAGTATTCATTCTTTATCTCTTCATTTATATATGCGTGTGTGTTTGAGAGAGATAACCAATGCTTATAAAAAAAAACTTATCATAGTCATCGATCTAGAAAGATCAATGACTTTGAAGCAATGTTGCAAAATCGCGCCTAGGCGTCGATTAATCGTTGCCTAGGCGCTAGGTGGCGGCCGACCGCCTAGAAATTCGGCAAAATCGTCGTTCTAGGTGATCGGCCGCCTATGCGGCCTAGCGCTGAGTAGGTCGCCACTTACTAGGCAGCCTAGGCGAGAGTTTAACTAAATTTTTAAAAAAAATCGGCACCTAGCGATTTTTTCAACCTTGCTTTGAAGCAACAACAAAAATGCAATAGCAATTTAAAAATTATTACAAACTTTTAGTGCATCTTGCAATACTATAAAGTGCACTCAATGATATATAAAAGTGAAACTATCTTAGTGCACCAACCTTTACATATAATTAAGTGCACCTTATAGTTTCACGTGGTGGATTTTCTGAGTCGCAATTTGAGTGTTATTCTACTTATTAGCGGATGCACTTTGTAGTATTGCAATGGTACACGTTTGCACTTGAGCGTTGATTTTTGTTTGATTTGTTTAATGACTCTAACTTAGTACCCCTTATTTATGTATATTTTTTTGTAGTAGGAAGGGACCAAAGGCCCCAAAGGATTAGTGAATTCTGGTTGTTCCAACACTATGGGAGTCACGCAGCAAAAGATTCTTCAAGCCTTCAGGATGCTGATTGAGGATATTAGTGTCCCAAGTCTGAGATTGCCCCCAAGTTAGTAAAAAATCGGTGCATTGGTTGCCTTCGTGAAACACATGATTAAGCTTTGGCCACCTAGAACTGGTTTAAGATGAACTTACAATCCGATAGGAGTATGTCTGTTCAGGGCTACTACACGTGTCCTTGTTGAGAGCTTGAACCATTGCTTCCGAATCAATTTCTGCAATAATCCAATTAAACCCATAGTCTTTGGCAAGTCTCAGTCCCTCTCTATGGCCCCATAATTCAGCAACAGAACTATTGGCACGACCGATCTTGGTTGTAAAACCCATAATCCAATTTCTGCTATGGTCCCGGATGATCCCGCCAGCACTAGCTAGTCCCGACGAGGTCTTCCTCGCCCCGCCTGTATTAATTGACAAAGTCGGCTTGAGGGGGAGACCACTGCACCCAGGGACGGAGGCAAGTGCATCCTTAGGGGGGGGGGCCTTGGCCCCCCTCCCTCACCTTAAAATTTTTTAATATTATATGAAATTTTAAAATTTTATTATTTTTTAAAAATATTTGGCCCCCCTCCACTTAATTAATCTTACAGGTAAAATTATAAATTTCTTGATCTTCTCAACTTGTTCAGTTCTCTCATATTTCAAATTATGTATTCCCTATATTGTTGACTCATATTCAAATTAAATCTCATTTAACCTACTTACTAGTTTCTCTCTCTAGAACCATGCATATATGCGTTATATACGGTTATATAAGATAATTGGTCATTAACAAAATCTATTCATATGTTTCAAATTAATTTTGGTTTTATTTTGTTTTCTAGACTTTACTTTCAAATGTTTTGGTTATTTAACAAATTATGTATTTTCTTTTTCTCTAGATTGAATTTTATCTTATAATTGGTCTTCATTATTATATTATACTTGAATGAATTGAAATCTGGTATTTATATCTTCATTATATGTATATGTCTCATGTGGGTATCTTATTCAATGCGTTCAGTCTCTTGTTTGATCTTTTGATATATTTATAAAGTCTGACTTATTGGTTATGTGTTGTTTATAGCCAATTGATTATAGGTTTATTTGCTCAGTATGATTAACATTCACGATGGCATTGATAGATAACCTTATATATTGAATCTCAGAGGTTGATTTGTAAGTTATTAATTTTATTGTATAGACCAGGAATTGGTCTGCAAAAAATCACTTTCGCGTTTGTAAGATAGGATATTTGTTTTTGGGTAGATTTGTCTGTGTTTTGGTTTTTGGCATGTAATGTGGAATTTATAAGAATGTATTCTCCAATTGAATCAAATTACTGTGGTAAAAGGCTCACTAATTGTATATTTATTCTGGCATTGCAAATTTTCGGGTATTCGATTATTGATCTGATGTGCCAACAGATGGGAGAATACTATATTAAAAATGCATTATATTCTCGTCGAACATAGTAATTTTTTTGCTTTTGAGTAAAATAAAAATGATTTCTCATATTTCTTCAATTTTATATATATCAAGCTATCATTTCTCTTCGAATTCTTCTGCGAAACAGAGCTACGAAAAGTTTCTGTGTAATTTATCATGATTCATAGTTTCTTTTGATGATGTCATGGATCCAATAGCATATCTGTTCCACCTTGTATCATGGACTTTATATTCATGTTCCACCTTGCTCATGGACTTTATATATATCATGTTCCATGAGATAACTATCACGTTCCACCTGTTGTACCATGGACCGATATCATATTCCTTTGTATATCAT
>VALG01017821.1:0-13114 GCA_009835305.1 Ipomoea purpurea
TTAAGAGTTAGAAATGTGTGGTGTTACAAATTGGTATCAGAGCGGTACGAACCGCGAGAAACTTAAGAAGTTTGACCCTTAAGATTGAGTATAGAAACTCTAAGTGAAAGTCCTAGGAAGGACAAGTTGAGGAAAGACCTTTAAGTTGAAGTCTTAAGAAAGAAAAGTTAAAGATGAGAACTCTAAGTGAAATCCTAAGAAGGATAAGATTAGGGAAATAACCCTAAGTTATGAAAACTGAGATGAGAAGGACTCTAAGTCCAGTGACCAAGTATGAGAATCAGAGTTAAGAGAAACTCTAAGTATCAGTTAGGAACGTGGAGAGATCGTGATTTCCTTTGTGTTTGCTTATGTGTTTGTGCTTTATCAATGTGTTTAAAGTACTTGTTTCTATCTTTTGAAAGTGAAAACAGAGAAGTTTTTCAGTGAGAAGCTAAAGTGAAAGTTAAAAGTTGAGATATTTTGAAAGTTAAAGTTTGAAAGTGGAAGTTTTGTGAAAGTGCTAATGAGAAAGTATACGAGTTTATACTTGTGCCTTGTTTATATGATTTATCAATGTGCTTGTTATGCTTTGATAACTGCTTTGAAAGAGAGTAGTTGAAAGAGAAAAACCAAGTGTTTGAAAGTTTAAGCTTAGAAGAGAAGTTGTTCTTGCTAAGTTGTTAAAGTAGAAGAGATGCCTTTGTTGCTTAGTATGTTTACTTGTTGCAAGTTTATCTTAAACTTGAGAAGTTAGAATAAGCTAACTTGTAGTCGTGCAAACGAGAATGATCTGTTCTGATCATGTTCAAAGAGTTCCGCGATGCCGCCGCGAAGTTAGAGAAGAATCTCCTTGCTCTTCAGGACTTGGAATGTCGTCATCCATGGATTTGACAGAGAGTCTACGCCAACTCACTCAGTTGACGCAGACCATAGGAGCTGTTGTACTCAATAGGAACAACGGAGGCGTGGATGGTATCTAGAAAGATCACGGGACATAATCCACCATGTTTCTTGGGTCAAGAGGATCCGGAAGTTCTTGAGATTTGGATCCGCATGTTCGACAAGTTGTTCGACGTGGTAGGATGCCCAGAGAACCAGCGAGTAGAGGCTGTTGTTTACTACCTACATGGAGAGGCTGACCACTGGTGGGTTATGGAAGGATCGACCATACAGTCAAAAGAAGGGTTTGACTGGGGAATGTTCAAGATGGTATTGAGAGAAAGATTCTACCCAGAGCATGTCAAGGCTGTTAAGTATGAGGAATTTCTACATCTCGAGCAAGGGAGTTTAACCTTTCAAGAGTATCATGCCCGCTTTGTGGCACTGTCTCGATTTGCTCCTACTTTGGTACCTGATGAGGCGAGTAAGGCCCGCAAGTTCATTCGAGGATTGCATTATGATGCTCATAAGTCTTTCTCAGTGGCGAGATTTGCTACTTTGAATGATGCTTATGAAGCAGCTTTTGGTTACTCGAGGATTCAACAGTTGCACTGAGATGCCAAGCAAAGGATGAAGAAAAAGAATGATGGGATGGAATCACAAACGAGCAAGGGACACAAGTTTAATCCAACAAGTAGGCTTGACCATAGAGGTGGAGAAAGGAGAAGCATGACTATGAGACAGGGAGCTGGAGCTGGAAGACCACCGAGAGAATGAACTCCGGTATGCCCTAGATGTGGCAAGGATCATCCTAAGACCACTTTTGGAGGATCACCTATAGTTTGCTTCCGGTGTGGAAAACCGGGTCATAGAGCCGCTATTTGTCGTTCCCCGAGAATGGAAGGACCCCATGGTACGAACCCGAGTCAGCCACCTAGAGGTCCGATCAACCTAGTGCCGAATCAAGAAATGGGACGTGGCTACCCACCGAGAGGAGGTCCACACAGAAATGGGAGTCAGGGACGAGGCGAAGCACAACAAGGACGCGCCGTAGAAGCTAGACCAGGAAGGATCATGGTCATGGGAAAGACTCAAGCTGGAGACCTCAAACTCGAGAAAGGTAACACTCTAACTTGGAATGAGTGCGTTACATTTGCTTGGATGCTTATATAGATATGCATGTTTGAGAAACTATTATAAGTTGTTGCAAAGTGTAAAAAGATGTGTTAATTGGTGAGTTTTGGAAAGTTAAAAGCTAGTCGAGTTTGCTTTAGAGAAAAGCTTAGCTTCGAATGCTATGAATTAGTGAACAAGAGAATTAGAAGAAAAGGAAGGAGATATGAGTAAGAATGAAAAAATCGTTAGGGAACGATTAGAGCTCATGTTAAAAGAAGTAATTTGGGAAGTAAGCAATCTACCCAAGTAAAGTGGGAGTAGAAAGAATCCATCATCGTCAAGGAAGAATTAGGCGAGGACTCGTTCCGAGTTTTATTAGCTCGAACAATCCCGGAAGAGGGATCGGGAAGTCAAAGAATTAACTAAAAGAAGTGAGATGTCCAAAAGTGGAGGTCTACACTCAATTTCAACCCGATTTGGAGTTTTGACAAAGTCGGAAGACTGATTTTTGTTTAGGATCGAACCGGATCTGACCCGACTAACCCGACCCAGTAGTGGGTCTAGGTCACGGGTCTAGATAGACCCCGTTCCATGTAACGGAACGTGGTCACAGACCACGTAATGGTCCGTGACCTGCAGGCCGTTCCGAGGAGCTGACACGGGCTTAGGGGCCGAGCTTGTGAGGGGCCGCTGCCAAGCCCCACCCCCCTTTAACCCTTCTGCTTCTTTTCCAAAGCCGAGAGAGCAAGCCACAACATCATCTTCTTCTTCTTTTCTTCGATACACACTGCCTTAACCTCAACCAAAAGCCTATTTTCTCCAAAACAACAACTTTCAACAAGGAAACTTCAAGAGAGTCTTCCCCAAGTCATACCAAATACCAGAAAAATACTAATTGGAGCATTCCTTGTTTTTTCAGCGAGATCAAGATCGCAAAGCTTGGATAAACACGGTGAAAGGGAAGCAACAAGTCGAAGGAATTATTGAGGAAGCACCTACCTACTCAGTAATAGGAGGTAAAACTTATTTCCCCGAGTTCTTTTCCGAAGATTTCAATAGTATTTTGGAGAATCGAGGTTTGTTGAGAAAATTTTTGAGAATTCAAGAGGAAAATTTACCCTGATTTAGTGATTGAATTCTATGAGAATTTGTCTACGAAGCATAAGAAGGGAGTGACTTCGATTGTGTCTCTAATGTGAGAGGCACGAAAGTAGAGTTGACACCACAGAAATTGTCAAATTGGTTCGACTTACCGATGGATGGGTTGGATACGATGATAGGGAGGATTGGGTTGCCCACGCGGGGGTTGACACATCAAGAGTATTTGAGATACATGACCGGGAGTAGGGAAGAGTTCCCTAAGGAATACCGTCCTGAGTTACCCACTTTGACTGGAGAAAAGAAATTGCTAGTTTTGTTGATAGAAGAGTGCTTGTTTCCATGTAGGAACAACTCTACAGAGATTGGTAGTTGGACGTGTACCATTGCCTTTATGTTGAGATTTGTCGTGCTATAAACTTTCCAGTTTTGATTCTTAAGCATATGGCTTTACTTTAAGGCAAAGAACAAGAAGAATCTGCCCGATGACATGATGTTGAGTTGGGTATTCAAGAATATGAATTTACCTGAGATGGGAGAGAGAATCCAAAAAGGACTACCAGGTCGGCCCTGAATGCCGTCAATCTAAGATATTACGAGTTGTACCAAATTGAGGAGAACAAGTATTTGACTTTAGCTGACATTGCTAAGAAGCCCTTGAAATAGAAGATGACACTTGTGGTTAGTTTAAATTTACCACAAAGGAAGTGGTCGAGTGTTGGGATTGAATCAGGAACACATAGCTGAGGCTAGTGGAGAAGGGGGTTGCAATGGGAACCAATATGGGAACTGGCATGAGCCATGAAGGACGCACCATATACAGCTACCCAATAAGGAGCACCACACAGGAGTACATGAGTGGGCCTCAAGGACCTACTTACGAGGATCTTTATGCTATGATGAACAACCGTTTTGACAACCTGAGTGCTCAAGTGAACTATGGTTTTGCCAACTTTGATTAGAGGGCTGCAGTCATAGAGCAAAGGATGGGGATCGAGAATGTACAGAGATGGACTCCTATGGTTGGGATCCAAGCTACATGCCACCAGGTGATTCCTCGGGAGGCTTTAATCAAGGTAACTAGTTAAAAGTCTTAAGCTCAGTTATAGATTAGTTGGTGCAAGTAAGTTAGATTCTAGATAAGATAGAAGAGAACTCAAAGATTCTTAAATCTTTCCAAGTCTTTCCAGCATAAAATTCTAACCTTTTGGTTATATTCCATCCTTTTCCTCTTCGAGAATTGATCCACCCGTTCTTCTAAGTTTCGGGACGAAACTTTCTTTTAAGGGGGGGGGAAAAAAAAATTAAAAAAGAGTGGCAACGACATATAAATTTTCAGTTTATAATCAGTATTAAGAAGTCCAAAGTACGCTTTTTCATCCCCCATTAAAATTTTTTGCGATCAACCGGTGTTTAAAATAATTATATTTGTTTCATTTAAATATATATTTGTATTTACCTTGTATATGTTATGATGTTCTCTCAATTCGAAAATTCCAAAGTTTTCGGGTACTCTCGCGGTACCAAGATTTAAATCGATAATTTTACCTGAAGTGTGACTGGGAGAATTAAAAGGGAATTTTGAAGAAGTCTTTTATCACATATTAGAATTTGGCGAAAATTCCGTTCCCAACCCCAAAGTAATAAAGAAACCTAACATTTTTAGCCATTGGTTCATATAATGGTGGACCACAAGACATCCAAAAATCCCTTATAAAGTCATCTTTTAGCTTGGGAAATTACCCCTTTGCCCTTAACCAATCATTGTGAATCATCCTAGGTTTTGGACCCTTATATAAACCCTTCATTCCATCACATTTCCTGATCTCATTTTCATTGCCTCTTCCTCACATTTGTCTGCCAACATCCAAGGAAAAAAACTTCAACCTAGTAAGTTTGTTTCATCCTCCTTTCTAGCACCATTTTTCTTCTAGTTTTCTTTAGTCTTTAAGGATATAGGCTAAGGATAGAAGGTGCTTTGGGAAGTGTAGGTGGTGAAGGAGGCTCAAGCTAGACCAAGAGGAAGTAGAGATCCAAGCAAGAAATCTAGACTACAAGAGGTATAACCCCATGGATTCCTCTTTAGATTTGGCTCTGTGAAGCCTAGTTTTGAGTAGAAATGAGTAGAAATATGAGCTTTTGATGTGCTTATGCTTAGAAATGCTCTGGTATGTGTTTATGAGTTGTTGAGATTGTTTTGGACATGTTTGGACAAGTTTTTTGCAGGTGAAAAGCTATCTGGTGCACAACACATTGTGCACCAGACCAGAGTGGCGACCGTAGCGCGCGGCCCATCAGAAGGGCCACCTGCTAGAGCCGCGCCACCACGGGACTAGGGCACGGCCCTAGAAGAGGGCTATAACCTAGTACCGGCGTAGTAACGGGCTATAGGGGCGGACCATGATGAGTCCCGCCCCAAGTCCCTAAGTATTGTTCTGATGAGATTTTTGTGCAGTGGTCGGGCCCTTGTGGCTTAGCTACGTGTCGTTTCGGACCGTGTGTTTCGGGCTCTTGTGGCTTGGCTCTTTGGGATCGTCTTGACACACGTTTTGGCTTCGATTTCGTTGAATTTGGATTAAAAACAAGTATGAGTATATTGTTGCACGAGATTGCATAAGAGCATGTGTATATTTTTACACTAGATTGCATATGAGTATGATTATATTATTGCACGAGATTGCATATGAATATGAGTATATTGTTGCACTAGGTTGCATAAGAGTATGATTATACGGTTGCACTAGATTGCATAAGAGTATGATTATATTGTTGCAAGAGATTGCATATGAGTGTGAGTATATTGTTGCACTAGATTGCATATGCAATATGAGTATATTGTTGCACTAGATTGCATAAAAGTGTGATTATATTGTTGCACGAGATTGCATAGAGTATGAGTATATTGTTGCACTAGATTGCATATGAACATGAGTATATTGTTGCACCTGCATAAGATGAGTATATTTTTACATAGATTACATATGAGTATGATTATATTGGCACTAGATTGCATGAGAAGTGTGATCATAATGTTATACATGATATATGCGAATAGAGCATCGTAAAAGATTGTTTAATGAGAAGTTTAACTTAGATATTCCTTGAGCATGATTATTGTGATGTAGTAGAAGTTCTACTTAATAAGTTATGTGATAAGAGTGTAAAGCATGTGAACACTTGTTATATGGTCTTTTAGCATGATCCTATATGTAAGCATGAATTGTTGATAAGCTATTTGAGAAGTCTATATGTTGATGAATCTACGTGACAGTCTTATACATATATAAGCATGCCAACTGATATTATAGGGTGCAAGCATTTAGAGAAGAATATGATAAATCTAAAGATGTTTTGAGATTAGCTATTGCTATAAAGATATCAAATGTTTTCAAAGTGTATGCTAGAATGTTTTTACAGGGTTGAGTGTGGTTATACTTAGCTTCGTGCTAACGGGTGTTTTCCTGTTTGTCTATGTGTTGCTTGCAAAACCCCTTTCAGGTGGGCCAACAGTGAGAAGAGATCGAGTTAGATTAGTCTCTTAGTTGAGATGTCTAAACTCTAGTTTATTTATGATGTCTTTATGGATTTAGACTTATGACTTTATACTTTATGATGATGTTTGTAGACTGTTTTGGGGTGACGTTTTTCCCCCTTACTTTTCAGTATTTACTATAGTACCCAGACTTAATCGTATTTATAGTTTTACCCCTTTAGCCTGTGCAATCACCAAGAGTGGTGGTTATGGCGGTGACGGCCACACTACTTTTATCTAGTTTTCCGCTGCTTAGATTATGTTAATGACTGTTTAGAGAGAAAATTAAGAGTTAGAAAAGTGGGGTGTTACAACTTTGAGAATCAATATCTCATTCACCCATTATCCGTTTTGAGCTTACAATATATCAATCTATTCGTCTCACTACGACGAACCCGAATCCACTTTGACCCGACCCAAATCGGAAGTGGACCCCACTGATAATTGTACCACAAAATAGCCACTTAAAATTCCATTTTAATGCTATTTTTTCCATCAATCCCCCACATGAATGAAAAATTGATTTTCAGGGTATTTTGAAATAGGAAACAATTGTGTTCAAACGGTCGATCCCTGCATAGGATAGGTACGGAGTCACTATACCCTTTGAATATTCCCTTGTGAAGATATGTTTACTCTACCGGCTGTACGGTAGAACGCGATGTCTTTGAACCGACTGCCGTTTGTGTAGAAGATGACATATCTCACACAGGAACCTCCCAACCATGCTCTGTTCTCATGAGTGTGCCCATTTTGGGCGTGGGTCACCATTCCTGGTTCTGCGAGAGTGTCTAACGAATTGTGTCCAACAATTCTCCTTTGAACCGACCCTCACTTCTCTCTTACATAGCTGATTCTTTCTCGAGTATCCCACATACTCACATATGTCAACCGACATTCAAATCATTAAAGCATCAACGTGCAAGCCTCGCGCGGGAGTCACTGTTTTTAACGAGGAGTGGTAGGGAGTCCGGGACCCCCACAGTGACAAGCTCCGTTCCATAATTTAGTTGTCCCATTGAAACTAAGTGCCAGCTAGGTTGGATATCCACTATAGAACTTTTAGTCCAAGGGCTTTAGACCCATTCCTCGTTCCAACTTCTCAACAACCATTTACTTACTCTCGGGTTAGCGAGTTAGTGGCCGCTGCGTTATCTTTTGACATCACGTAGTCAATAGAGATAACCCCTGTTGTGAGAAATTGTTTAATGGTATTATGTCTATCACTTATAAGTCCAGACTTACCATTCCATATCTAACTCTGTACTTCACCAATTTTGGCTTGACTATCGCAACGCACACAAATTGGAGATACGAGTTTACCTCTAGGAACATTCACGAAAAAATGGCATAGCCATTCGGCCTACTCGCTCGCGACACGAGTCTAAGACTCTCAACATAGATCCCGTCATGGATCTTAGCTATCACAAAACGTTTCGAGAATTTCCATAAACCAATTGCACTAGCCTACGTAAACACGTAGCCTTTAATGGACTTAGCGTCCTTTGATATCCGTGCTATACTATCCAAGTATAGCTAGATATCCCACGTAGTGCGGTCCAAAGTCACGAGCATACCTTAAGTATCTCATAACTCTCACTATTGCATTCTACTGCGCATCTCTAGGGTTACTCGGATGTCTACCGAGTTCGTTAACCACAAAGGCAATATCCGGCCTAGTACAACCCATTGGATACAGTTAAACTACCAATAATCTGAATGTATTCTCCATGAGAAGTACAATCGTCGTGATTATTGGCTAGTTGTACGTTAGTATTTAACGGTGTCCAAACCACTTGATTATCATCCTTTCCAAGGATTCAATCAACACAATGAGATTGGCTTACCACGAGACCATATGGTCTTCTCACGATTTTAATCCCGAGAATTAAATCTGCCAACCCCATATCCTTCATGTCAAATCCCTTCATGTCAAATCTCAAATTTAACATGTTCCGAGTAGATTTGATCAACTGATCGTTACTACCCACGATGAGTTTATCGTGTATAAACAAATAGTGATATCACCGTCTATCGTATCCATTACGTAGACACACTTTTCACTTTCGTTTATACTAAACTCATTGGTCATCATTGTATGATCAAACTCACATGCCAAACACTAAGGCAATTGTTTCGAACCATACAATGATCTCATCAATCACACACTTTCTTTTCACATCGTGGAACCACAAACCCTCAGGTCGTTCCATGTCTACTAAGAAAGCGAGACATCCATTTTGATGAACTTCCAAGTCTCGCTAAACGGCTTTGACAAGTATCATTCTAATGGATTCCATTCTCATCACAAGAGAATATATATCGAAGTAACCGTGGCACTCGCGATGCATGTAATCTGCAATTACAAGCCCGGCCATTTAACTTCAATATAACCAACCGGTTCTATCTTCCGACTAGTGATCCACTTAGGATCCAAAGGTTTTACAACCCGGGGAAGAACGACTATTCCAAGTATGATTCTCTAAGAAGAATCTACTTCACCTCGGCAAGCCTCTCTCGGGTATCCATCTGTAGAAGTCACCACTTTTACATATGTTCAAGCTTGTTTTCTAACAACCTTGTCAGAAAATTCAGTTTATTTTCAGTGAACAGTTAGACTGTGCTCATCACTTCTCATGTAGTCAGAAAATATGGACCAAGAATATTTCAATCCTAGCTCTCTTGCTATGTTAGCTTTGAGCTCGGGTTCTCTTCGTATCCTCCAACGTAGCTACGTCGAAAAATCGTTTCAACGTGCTAGGTCCGATATTGACCCATTCACAGAAATACATCTTCGAAGAACAATGAATTTTTTGATTCAATTTATTGCGTTCTTATGTACATCCAAACTATAGGACTTGTGTACTAGAACCATACACACCTTTGGCAAGACACCCCCACATTTAAGGCATAGTAGGAAAACTCCTACGTACCCACAATTGGTAGATTCATGTAGTAACCTTATTTAAAAGTCTTACTTGTCCAAAGTATTGTCTCACCCCACATACCTTGAGGTAGACCCGAACTTATCAACGTTTTGATATTTATGTTCGGCAACAACGTTCGATTAAGGTGAATACCGTGTCGTACGCTCGAGTACGATACTAAGGCTGCGAGAAATCACCAATAGGTTTCATATTCACTACATCGATGTCGTAACCACATTAATCCACATTAATTTGGTTTTCTCTTTTATTCTTATAAAGAATAACCATGTGCTATACGTTAGCACATCTCGTAGGTGTGAAGAGTCAGCACGTACGAATCCATTCGGTTTTGACCGAAAGGCCACAAACCCGAACCAGTGCTTCCGAAAGAAGCACGAATCAGTGCTTAGGAATGAAGCATGAATCATGCATACCAAGCACGAATCATTGCTGCAAACTACGCACCGATCTAGCAAAATTCTATTGCTTTAAATTATAAACACACAACAACCTTTTGTTGCTTAATTTATAATCCAGTGCTACTTAGCACTCGATTATTAGTTAATTACACAATTAACCAACATCCTTTCGTGCTAATCGCATAGCACTTTTACAATGCTAACTTTAATTAGCCTTGCATAGTGCTAATCGACATTTTGGACGTCCAGTGCTGTAAGCACTCCAATTAGCACTTCAACAATGCTAAATTTAATTAGCATTTTTCGTTAAGCTAAAGCTTAATTTGACGTCCTATAATTTGTCTCAAATTATATTTCGTACTAGCATAATTCAGATTTTTGATCAAGTTAATTATAACACAATTAACAAGAACAAATAATCAAATTTCCGACTAGTTGAATCGAGCTATTAATCGTACTCAGAATATTATTTAAAATATTCAACGATTGAACTGTGATGCTCACGTTCTATAGCTATCCCATTTTTTTTTTTGACAAATTGACCTTGTTAATTCTTTCGTTCTACATGAACCAGGACCGAAGTCCTTTTACGATTTCAAACATGTAACACGCTTGTTACATTCGTTTCGGCCGTTAGCCATTTAAGCATTTTCCAAATAATGCTACTTGAGCACTAGGCATATATTGAATCATTTCATACATTTAACATTATTTCATAAATAATTCGTACGCACTATGATTCATAACCAAGGAACAATTATATTTTTATTCAATAAAATATTACAAGGATTTTACATATATTTCACAAATAAATAAATAGGAAAATCATTGGAAATTAATTTCCATTATTCCTATCTCGTATATCCTCAAACTCGTGTGTCTTTTATTTTTCAACATCCACTCCACGAGGTGGTCCATAGCGCACATCGGGGTACCTCGGTGACCTCACTCGTCCAACCATCCACATGTTTTAACATAGGAAATTGTCCTCAACCTTTTCACTAGGATGACGGTTCGCTTCATAGTGGCATTTCCCCTTCTTCTCATAATCTTCTTGGAAGCTAAGCTTCCCATTGCCTTCCTTTGATTACAGTTGAAGTCATTGGTCACACTACAATAGTCCTCGACCATGTAGTGGTCACATAACACTGGATCTTTCGTGGCTTTAGCCGATCCATTAGGCATCACAATAGGTACCACTGTGTGCCTTTAGCCACTAGTCTACCGGATCATGAACCAAAGTTCTCCAGAGCACTATCGTGTGATTTAGCAACTCCCATGGAAAATATCATTTCCAACTTGCTGCCATCAACTGCATCACGGAATGTGCAACATAGTTGCTTCCGACCATTTGAATTGAACCTCCGGCAACATTCACAGATCCACACTTTCCGAATCCATCGACTTGTCATTATCAAGAATTATAAGGTTAAGATGTTGGTGATAATGAACCAAATCGATTCAATATCGCAAAATAATATTTATATATAACAACTACCCGCAAGGCACGAGTTCGGGCTTAAATCAAGCCTTTACGATCTCGTTTCTAGTTGGAATTTGATTTGCACCCCCCTGCACGCTCGAGAGAGCTTCTATGCTATACAATTATATATTGTCCAAAGAGCTCTGTATAAAAAAGGGGGCAAACCTCTTTCCAAACCAATGTGGGACAAAAGCTCACTTTTCCCTTCATTTTTCAACTCCTAATGGGTCTACTGTTGGAATCAATATCTCATTCACCCATTACGCATTTTAGCGTACAATATCAATCTCTTCGTCTCACTAGGAAGAACCCGAATTCATTTTGACAGACCCAAATCGGAAGTGAACCCCATTTGATAATTGTACCACAAAATAGCCACTTAAAATGTCATTTTAATGCATTTTCCAACAATGTGTTGCAAAAAACTATGTTTGGTACTAACTACATCCAGTGAGGATGTTTCCGTCTAAAACTGCAATTGCATAAGTTGATCAAGCATTTTTCCACAGGTCATATTTATAGATTCTTGAAAATTTCTTTATAGAAAATTAGAGAATATTGCATTGATATACATGTAAATATGATACTGAATGATACTTTAAAATTTAAAACACTAATTTAATAATCAGTTGAGTATTAACAATTTGCGCAATGCGCGTGTGATAACTAGTTATATTAAATACAAAATTGAAATTGACATCATTTAAGCCTTCAAGGTGGGGTGTGTGGAATCCTTGAGTGGATGCATAATTGCTGCAAATTACGAACTTAACTTATACGCCATTCACTTGGTGAACGTATGGCTAGTGATGAGCACTGGGCGTACTAGTTATTCTCTGACTAGTATATGGTAACGCTTCTATTGATTAAGGTATATGGTATCACATGACTTTGGCAATCAGGCAAAAATTGCTGCGTAATTGTTGGTAAGACTTAAAAGAGTCAAGGCCATGTTTGGTAAAAAATTGGCTTATAGGTCAATTTTGGCTTTTGATTATTAATTGTTTGATTAAGTTAAAATATCAATATAAATGTTTGGTTAATTAGTTTTTTGCAACTCTAAAAAGCTAAAATTCAAAAAACTACTCCAAGCAACTTTTTCAATTAGCTTTTTAAGAAATGAATTATACAAACAGATATCAGCTAACAGCAATTTACCAAACAATTTCTACAATCAGCTAATGTTATCAACTATTTATACCCTTTAATTAACACAATCAGCTAACAACTAACAGCTATCAGCTAACAGCCATTTACCAAACAGGGCCAAAGTCGAATATGTTGGTTTCAAAGCGTTACGCGTGCTACACAAGTATAAGGATACAAAGTTAAACTTCAACTACTACACACACACACCATATATGATTGTGCCAATTATATTGAATTATTTTAATATACGGTGTGCAATATATATGAAATATATAATTATATGAGTACGATCGTTATATTGTCAAACATTACTTTTGAATTTTTTACAAAACACAAAATATACAATAGTAAAAATAGAAAAAATTACACTTTTAATCACTAATTATAGGGTAATGAAGAATTCATAATTATTAGTCGTGCTTACTTTTCGTCCCTAAATATACTCCGTAGTTGATGTTGCAAATTTCGTCCTTTACTAACAAACATTAGGAACGCAGTATAGTTAGAAAGGAAGAGTGACCACAACCTG
>VALG01017822.1:0-13873 GCA_009835305.1 Ipomoea purpurea
GCAAACAAATCGCACACTACAACGGAAATAAACCGCATTAGAGAACAGATCTATTCAAATTCAAATATTAATCTCAAATAAAGGAGAGAGGGGAAGAGAGGGAGAGCGTACTAGCAGAAGAGGGAAGACGAAGTGTTTGATGGAAAGACCGGGGATTTACGGCCGGGAAGAGGGAGTTGATCGGGTGATTGACGCGACTCTAGGGTATAAACCCGGCGGATGATGAGGTTGGCTGGGCGGGCTATACATCGGATGAGGATGGGGAGGAGGGCGGTGTACTGGTTGAAGGAGGGCGGCGCGTACACTGGCAGCTGAGAATCGTAGGCGGCTCCGGCCCTGTTCCGGTAATCGTAGTCCATCGGGATCAGAATTAGCGCGAGAGACAGATTTGGGGTCGAGGAAAGGGGAAGGAAGCCAGGAAGGTCCTCTTTACAATACTCGTCAAGGTTTAATGTAATAACCCAATACATACTCTCCCTCTTTCTAAGGTCCAACTTTGGCTAGAACGGCATAACTGTGACTCATTTCACTGTACTGTAATAGAGTTAATAGTTATCAAATATAATAATAATATTTTTAAACTTTTATTACATACAATATATTAAATTTAAAATTACTGCTGACCAACACAAAATGATATTCAAGAAGTCAAGATGGTTAGCCAATTGAATGCCTTTTAAGAATGTCCATGTCTCGTCTTCCAAAAGATAACATTTTCTAATGTTGTACATAAAGTCAGCCATCCAAGCTCCTGAACTGTCTCTAATCACCCCTCCGCCGTCAGTTTTGCTAGACTAATCAACAGAACCATCTATGTTATCCTTACAACCCCCTCTTGGTGGTTTGAACCGTGGGAAATTAGATAAGGATACTGGAAGCTCAGATTGGGAACACACTTAGCTCTTGTAATAGCTTCCTGTGATTGTGACTTTGATCCCTGCAATCTTACAAGCATGTATTACGAAGACTGTGACCTTTTTAGCTGATTTTTTAAACTAAATTATCTTAAATTAAATTCTAAGGAATTTTTTTATATATATGTAAAATTCTTTTAATTTGAGAATAGGTGATTTTTTCTTTTACTTTCATAAGGTTTGCGAATAATTAAATCCCGATTATAATAAAGGATGATTATCATTTTTGTACTTTTAAAAAATTAAAACATACATTAATTTGGATATTGCATGATTAGTTTATAAATTTGAAATGTAACCATTCCATTTATTTATATAAAGAATTATGTAAAACATAAATCAATAGATTGAAGACACTTGGTAAAATTGAAGAAAATGATGAATTTATCAAAAATATTTGTAATTGACATAATATTCAAAATATTTTATAATTATATAAAATTTTAAATTTGCAAAAATATTTTATAAAAATTTAAAATTTTGAATACTAAATTTTCTATGGGTAACATTTCAGTTTTAGGTTTGGGTCTAGCTGATCTTCCTTTTATCAACATTATTTATCTCGCTTGCTTTGCGTTCGTATACGTTGGCAAGCAGTCGTATTTAGCAGTCGTATACTTGGCAAGCATATGAAGAGTGTTTTGCACTATACCTCCTACAAATTAGTTTTTTAACTTATTCTAGTTAAGTACTTCGTGATTATTTATTTGTTAATTAAATTACAGTTTCACTCCGATTTTATAAATAATAATTTTGTTTGATTCGAAATGCTATTTTATTTTATTAATTTACAATAAGATTTACTAAATTTAAGATTACTTTATAAATACATAGAAGATAATTTTTATATGACAATACTAACATAAATTAAAGATTAATAAAATTCAATATTTAGACTACATACATATTTTTTCGTTGATAAGTTTCTTATCCTAAAACACTTGTTCAAAGGGTATAACCAACAAGATTCAAACTTACAATTTACGGATAACAACACAAACACCAAATAACCAAGCTACTCAAGTTTTGTATACAAAGACACAGCATGTTATTTATAGTAGGGGTACACATCTATGGTCAAGAATGGAGAATAATCAAAGTCGTATACTTGACAAGCATCTGAAGAGTGTTTTGCACTATATAATAAGTTTGATGTCGCCTTTAAACAACATCTTGAATCACTAAAATCTTTCTAGTCCAGTGATATTTGTTCATAACTTCCAACAAAAACACCCAGATTTACTCATAACTTTTAAAAGTATTCCAGAATTTGATCATATCACAAAATGCAATAGCAATTAAGTTTTTTTTTTTTTTCCAACTCGACTACTTGTATAAAATATTATTATGAAGGCAAGTTCTATCCAATAGAACTATACTTAGCTTGACGATATGACAATGACCTTTGCATACATTACACTAGACCAAAAGTAGTTTAGGTGTCTTCATAGTGGGAAAAAAAAAAAAAAAAAACATGTTGGTATTAAAGATATAAATTTAAAATCTTTGAGGAGCATTAAACAAAATGTATAATATTTCAAAGAAAATAATCTCATTAAGAATACTTTTAAGTATTGTTGAGAGATTGCTTTATGCATAAATTCATTGTTTGTCTTATTAGAACAGACTCCATTAGAGTTTTTGTTATAAATTTTGAGAAATTTGCATAGCAAAGGAGAGGGAAGATGTGAGAGGAGAAAGAAAAAATAAAATAAAAAATCTTCTACTATGTATGTTAAGTTACAATCACTGGCAACCACATTGAATTTTTTAATTTTTTTTTAAACACAATTAATTTTCTTCTTTTTTTAAGCCACATTTTCCCACTTGATGAGACTTGGTATCAAACCTTCCACCCCTCCCAAAACAACCACTATTGTTGCTCTTAGAAAACACGGCTGGCTTAGCAACATGGTTGGAATTCAAATTCTATTTTGAGTAAAAAGTAGTTATTTGAGTTATTATCTATATTTAATTAAAAAGAAAAAAGAAAATAGACAAATGAATGTTTATAACTAAGAACAATGACATAAGAGTGCCATTTTGTTTGCATGTAATAGTATCCTGTTGCTACTTGAGAATAATACTAGGATGATGGCTATACATCTGTGTATATTTCTGGATACACATAACTCAAACTAACTCCCAATATTCCGGCATCTCTTCAACCCCTATAAAGAATGGATAAGTAACCATAAAACGAGCAGCTCTCAATATCATCATGTTAGAAAGATTATACGCCTGAACAGATGGACCCTGCGAACAAACAATATTCTTCAGGTTCTGAGTTTGCTTCCGGGTTTATTGAGAGATAGAGAGAGAGATAAAAAGAGAAGAGAAGAGACCTGATGACCAAGAAGAACAGCAAAACTTCTTTTCATCCACATGTTTGACATCAGCACCAACAAACCAAGACCCAACAGTGACATCATCATGTGCATATGTCCGAAGGATGGATCTGCCAATTAACAAATATTAGCACTCACTGCGCATCATTAGGCACAGCATAATCCATCGAGAGGAGACATTTACCTTTTATTGAGATACTATTTAGCCAATGCGCGTGAGTATAAAAACATCTCCCCAGAAGCGTGACGGAAATAACCGTTAGTGAGAAGACCATGATTAATGAAAACCATATTTTTCAAGCCATAAAACTAATGTTTTAATGTCCCTATGCAAGCTCAGATTGCATTGCGGTAATAAGGTAAGCCTGGAAAACCAAAACAGTCTACTCACAGTAAAAAGCATTGACAGGCAATTTCACATTCAATAGGTCAACTATACTGATTGAAGATTGGCGTCATTGGTTTTCAGTGTAAAATAGGCTGACTGATAAATAAAGGCATCTTGGAGACTGTGTGTGCAAGATTTGTCGATTTGACTACTTTCCCATTTTAGTTTCATTTTCTATCCTGGGGTGTTGTAGGCCCAAGGTTCCTGCCATGCTCAGAGGGAAAGAAAGTCTAGATATGTTGAATCAAGAACCATCTGCTCAAGAAGATATTGCCGAAACTAATCTCTAATTTGAGTAATACATCCTGCAGAAATTTTACACAAAGCCAACAAGGATATAGAACAGAGAATAATCACAGATGGCATTACAGTTGGCTGCCAAATGGAACAGACAATAGTGTCAAAATGTGGCTTACGATTTTCCATCACCAAATTTCCACCAATCTGGTTCATACCATTTCTGGCCCTGTCAATTTGAAGCAAAGGCAAGTCTTTAAATATTTATTAATAATAATCACAAATGAGATCAAACACTTGTGCAGATGCTAAGGTTCTAAACATTAATTACTGAGCAAGTTTTCCTGTCAACTTACTGCTCAGAAAAAACTTCGCCTGATCTCATACACCCAACATATACACGAGGCTTGCCCATATATGCTGCAAGTGTGCTCCCTAAAGCATCTGCACAGAATTATAGAAAACAATTCACTAAACTAACTTGCAAGCTCATAGTTCTTCAATATATTTCATGTAACATAAAACTGCCATCAAATCTAATTCAATTCTCTTACTGTGACTAGATTACTGCAGCTTGGGTACCAAAGAATCATAAACATACCAAATTCACATAAACATCATCGTTGACTTTGGCATAAAAATCAGCAATCCAACTATCAGCAGCATGGGCAAGAAATAGTTTTTCTTTTTGAGATTTCTTCAGGTACCTCAACATGGTCTTCCTGCCCAACACAAAATTTGAGATTGAGAAGAAGCTGATGTAATGCAGCCTACATAAACTGGCTGTCATTTAATGCAAGCAGGGTTCAGGTTCTTTGTTAGATAACATCAGGCTACTATTTAGATTTTCATCCTTAGCAACACTTTTAATATGCAATGTAATTTTAACTTTGGAGCTTTAATTAGTTTTCATTACTAATTTTATGTATTTCTAATAAAGTTACCCAAGTTATGCAAAACTATTACCAGCGGACATGCTGATTATTCAAAATCCAAAATTAGTAGGAAGTAGGAACTGAGATTGACTATTCAAGTAAAAGCTTTAAAATCATTTCTGAAAAAGGTCAATAGCCAACTGACTCAACAAGAATGAAAATCATTGGTTTCCTTGTTTTCATTGTCGATACTTCTGTCCAAGCTGTCCCCACGGTTAGAACTGCATATCAGCAAGTCATCATAGTTTTAGTTTCAAAAAAAATATACTGATAAAGAAGGAAGGGCCACTGAAACTTATAAGAAATTAGAAGAGTTCCACCTTCTCCCAATGACAAATCGTACAATAATTCCCTTCTCATCCTCCATCTTTTTCAAGGCCGCACCTGCATAGCACAAACTAAGGTATAGATATCATAACGTGGAAGCAATATGCAAAACGAATCCAAGGAAACCAATTTAGATCAAGTAGAAAAATTTGATAAATCACCAGGAATTATCATGACCTTTTCATAATGTGTACTTTCAAGTGACAGGGGATTAGAATTTAAAAATTCGATAAGACAAAGGAATCTCAATTTCACAACACAAAGTGAAGGACCACTAAAAGCATCTAAACAAACTCAAGACACAATCTGTCAAGATTTTAAAACAGAATGTCAAGACCAGAGAGAAAGTGAAACTCTACCAGTGGACAATCCATGCCTTCCGTTTAGCATCTCTTATCATTTTTTGCGCCCAAACTAGTAGTAGAATCCCAATCCAACCTTCAAGGTCATTATTTTGCTTATGGATTCCCATTCACCAGCTGCTAGCTCACTATCCTGTATGGACGATAACAGATATTACCTCCATCGGTCGAGCAGAATGATTTTTTTATATGTTTCATAAACAGCTCAATTATCGCTGTATTTACCATAAGCGAATTAAACACGATTTATCTTCAACTCTTCACCACTGTGTTAATGGAAAAATATTATCGGTATCACAATCACGAGTATAAAGGAAGAGATCGAACATGTAGATCTCTATATATCGGTAACAAAGTAATCATGATATACTATGAATCATATTAGTAATTGAACAATCAAATTCAAGAGAAAATATGAATCTTACACAAATATGGAAAATCAATAGGGGTACATCTCAGATTTTAAATTATGATATATCAATCCAATTTATTATTTTGGAAGGTATAAAATTGAATGTGATGAACATTTTAAATCTAATGACGATATTTAATGTGGTCATAGAGGGCGGTATAGTTTCTATGTATGAGATTGGTATTCTAACATTGATAAAAAAGCAATGCATCTTAAGAAAAAAATAGTATGGAATTGGCTTAGCTTCCTGACACAATTTAAAACTAATTTCAATGGAACAAATCATCACATAGTTATACTCAACATTATTACTTTTATAACAACTTCGCATAATGCATGTATCAATCCCTATATCCAGGATCTGTGAAAGAAAAACGGGTTCAAGAAAACTTTTTTTTATTTTTTTTTAAGATCACGTAACGAAGGAGAGGACCAGTCAATTCATTAAGAGGATTTTAAATAATTGGGGTTTCTTAATATTTGTGTCAGTTCATGATTTCGTATGTAGATTGTCTATGATTGTATTTTCGTTTTATTTCCTTTATGTTGTCCAATATGATGCACTATTAGTCCCTGGGTTAGTAAAGTAAAATATCGTGGATTAGGAAGTAGTGTATATTTTCTATTGTATTTCATTCATAGGGAGTATCAATTCAAGAAGAATTGTGAGTATATTCAATGTAAAAATGAGTTTCTAGTTTATACTGTGGTCCATGTTCCATATACCCTGATTTCGTGTGGGTATATCCAAAGATGTATCCCCTTTTGTGGATATTTTCCAAAGAAGTTTAACTGTTAGTGAGGTAGTGTGAGTTAGAAATGATGAGTTTTGGTCTCCTGTCGATCACTATTGTATGGGCTTCCAAGGTTTGCATCTGACATGTTTGAGTATTTCAGACGTGTTCCGAGATTATATGGGAGAGTAGAAGAAGATTAGTCTAGTATCTTATCAGGGCAGCGTATATAGTGATGTAGGCATGTTGATTTAGTGCCTGGTTGTTTAAGGTGCATAGATCGAACTACAAGAATATGGATGGTTTTATTGCTTAGAATGTATGTGAGTTATTTAAGATAGATCAGTTTATGTTATTTTTGCGTAAGTTGTGGTTCTATTGATCTGAATGGCCATTTTGGCTCTAGCTATCTGATATTCTTATGCATTGTAGGTATGTGTTTGTTCGTTTCAGCTTGTTTCGTGCATCTGACTGTTGTGTTTAAGAAAGATTAAGTAGTAAGTTAGATTATTTCCATCGACATAAATGTTGTTTTACCAGTGTTCCAAAACTGTGAGAGTATAATTGCGTGTTATGAGTTGGTAGTGATGCTATCATTTGTTGTGTATAGTGGTTTCTGTGGTGTCAAGAGAATCATACAAGAGTATATGGATTTTGTTTTTGAATTGGTCAGTCCTCGGACGTTTTGAGCAGGCGGAGGGTGTTCGGTCATGAATTGTTTAGTCAGTGGAGGAAAAGTATGCTAAGACACGGACATTCCCGATATGAGAGAGATATGATTTCAAGATAGACCAGCTAAGGTCAGTTGTCAAGTGGCGAAATTCAGCGGCATGAGATAATTACTCAGTCGTTCTCGTGGGAGAAGAACGTCTAGTTGAATAAGGTAGATACCAGTGACCAGTTGTGGTTATCCTAGTGTCGGAATGCCGGTTGTGGCAGAGAAAACTCTATGTTTCCGCATCTAATTTCAATAGTAGACTGGCCGAACAAAAAAAACAATAATGTAGATTATGGTTGGTAGTCAAGGTAATTAGAGCTTCTGCACGGTATAAACTGTGAAAGTGAGTGGAGTGAGTAGATTAAGCTATATCAAGATAAGTAATAGCATTATGGTATTCGTTTCATTAAATCATAAAAAAAGAACATAATTAACTGGAACCTAAGCTTTCCTGATGATCCGGTCAATTCAGGCGTCGAATAAAGAATTTATGTCCAGCATTGGAAGATTTCCCGTTTTGATTTTATGAGCTTGCTATTAACTGAATTCTGGTAGGATTTAAACACAGATTATGATGAAGCTCTGAAAAAGCTAAGGCGTATATCAACTCGACATCCTGACGTAGAGAGAATCACGTTGGCGAACATTGGTCTATTTGCATCAGATGACTAATATCGACGGATCGGGACCGCCATGCCGGAAGGCCGAGCATTCGATGCCCGGCCTGCATTTCTTCCGAAACGAGAATTTGTAAAAATCTGAGCGGTTGCGAGGTGAATCAGTTGCAGTGATCAATCAGTCCAAAGCTATTCTACCGGCTTTGCTCAGGGAAATGCAGATTTTAGGCTCGCGCCTAAAACTCTAATTCGATAGGTCGGACATTTACGAGTCTCAGGCAGTCACGCCAAGGAGAAATATAAACTAAATTTTCAAAAAAAGAAATTAAAAATTTTCGTTTTTAAATTTAATTGTTTTCTATATATGGAAGAAAACAAAAGAAAAAAATATTATTGCATATCTCATATTTGCATCCGCTATTAACAACGGACAAATATCACAATATATTTATGACGTGGTAAAAATGCGAAGAACAAATTACAAGTGCTCAATTATTTTTAATTTAAAAAATATTTTTCAACTTAACAAATAAATGGTTAAATTTTACAATTATAAAACATACATTGTATCTATCTGACAATGTATATCTACCCAAAATCACTTACTTTCTTTTGACATTGCATGCCTACACCAATCCATAAAAGCTATTATATTCAATAAAAAGTAATACTAAAAGTGATTATTGAAATCCTTCAATTTAGATTTTTTACTTCAGTCAATCGAAAATTTGTACTTTAATCATTAATTTTGTGCCAAATATGGTACTTTTATAAAATCAATAATCCAAGTACCATTATTTGTCCAATCAATTTTATAATTCAAAACCAAATTTGCAAAACACTCTAATAATCCGATGACCATTTTCGAATTCAATAGTTACTTTATTCAATATCATTGTTGTTTACTTCTATTCTAATGGGTTGTTTGATTGGCATGAATTAGAATTCAATGACAATATAATTTCATACAAGAAAAAATGACATTGTTAATGGAAGGAATTGCAATTCATAATTCACCATATGAGTTGCAATTCCACCATACCAAAGGAAGGAAAAAAAGAAAAATTTTATTTATTATTATATTTATTTATTATTATATATTATTATTATTATATTATTATGGGTGAATTTTTTTTTTTTGAAAATATATGTGGTGCTTTAATTTATTAAAAATATGTCGAAATATGTTTGGTGGGAGAAGATCCCAGTACATAGCAGCCGATTGCTGATATGCTGAAGTAGCTAAGGCATGAGTTATAAAATTGTCAGTCTAGAAATAAAATGGAAAGAACAAGACTGAAAATAAACTGTAGCTGCTCTGCAGGCGTCAATGGCATAGCCGACTAAGTGCGAAACGGAGTAGACGGTGTAGTAAGACAACGTTGTAGCATTAAACAATCTGTATATATTCGATGTTCTGTTCCCCTCGTGAAATGATACTGCAGTGTATAAAAATGAAACTGAATAACATTTCATTATTGAGTGTATATTGTACAATGAAGTTGTAATTATATCAAAATGATTATGTAGTTGTTTAATAAAACTATAATGTATATAAAATAAAATAAAATAAGATTTTCAAATATTTGAGTCTATAAATATCGAATGAAACTGTAGTTATATCGAAATGAAGCAGTGTATACAAAATGAAACTTTGAATAACAGAGTTACTTTTTGCGGAAATGTGCGCGAACTGAATAATATTTTCAACCTAAGAGCTTAGGATAATTGATAATTTTATTGTTGATACAATTGCAATATCAATTAGAGTATCTACATCACTAGATACTAGATGTTGTATGCAAACAAACAACCCAAAAAAACAAAAACAAAGTTTATATACAAGTAATTTGATAGACCTATTCTCAAGAACGCTACTCCATTCCAGACATATTACGTAAACTAAACGTGATGTTAATGATTATACACAAGTAATTTGATATCAGTAATATTTTGGTAGAAATGTAAATACTTACATAACGTTCACTGAAATTGTTAAAAATATTAAACTATTTCGATCTCATATCAAAAGATCACGGAGTCTATTCTTACAAACACTCAATTGATTAAACACGTTGTATATGGTTCTTATATACAGGATTTAACTAGTGCGTCCCTTCAATAATGGTTTGGATTTATTTGTCGTAAAAAAAAGTATATTCAACCATATATCCATAGACAAAATTAATAGCCTGACAATCAAAATAGTGAGAATGTAATTGGCAAATTGCATTTTTTGACATTCATGAATTCTTCAATTAATGCCAAAAGTAAACATTTAAAGATGATAATTTACAAGAAATAATAAAAATAAAGAGTTTTTTATTATTTATTTTTAAAACTAGAGAAAGATAGTATTATTCAAAACAAAAAATATTAAAAAGCATAAATAATGATAATAACTAAGTTCTAAAAAGAGTTGCATTTGCCGATTATCCCTATGAATTGATGTCCTCCCTCCTTCGTACGTGATCTTAAAAAAAAAAAAAAAAGTTTTTTGAACCCTTTTTCTTTCACAGATCCTGGATAGGATTTGAACTTGCATTATGCGAGTTGTTAAAAAAGTAAAGTAACTTATTTTAAATTAGTTAATTGTGTCAGGAAGCTAAGCAATTCATACTATTTTTCTTAAGATGCATGCTTTTTCAAGTGATCCAACTCAAAAACAACGCCCATGCCAATTCATTGTTTAAAGTTTCATCACATTCAATTTACCTTCCAAAATAATAATTGATTGAATAACTAATTCAATCGAGAACCATTATCCATATTGTAAGATATAATCTGATTTGAAATATATATCGTTTCAAGATACGTAGTACGATTAACATCATTCGCACCTGCACACTATAACCATAAATACACATGTAGTATAATGTTTATGTACATTTAACTTTGTTTTATGAACATATAAAAAAAAATATTATGAATCTACTACATATGGATATATAGTAATATATATATATATATATATATATATATAATATATATATATATATATATATCTATATAAAATGTACTTACTGTTTAGTGCATGTTTATTGTACATTATGATTTAGATTTATGATCATATATAATAAATGATAGATGCTATTAAATATTATGCATTGAAAAACTTGCACATTTTTGAAAAATAAAAAATGGAAAATGAAAAATGATGGAGTGTGAACCCCACGGGCTAGAAGCGAAGAGAGAATGGACATGAGAATGGCTTGTCACGAATTGGCCCAAGAAGACAAAGAAGATAAGTTGGTGGGCCTTGGACAGATCTTCGGAAAGCACGAACAAGTGAAGGAGCCGAGTCCCGGAGGTCGTCATGAAAAACAGTCGGCACTGATCCGGGTCGGCTCGGCGGGTGTCTGTTGTCCCTTTAAGAGCGTCATTTAATACGAGTCAATTTGGCCGTTGGGAAGGTCAATAACAGCGACCCAACGACCCTTAACTTTAATAGCTTCATTATTCGTATTTATGTTTGTATTTAATTAGTAAGGGGCGGCCACCTATAAAGAGGCCCCTTGGAGATTGTAGAGGCAAGCTTTTGGAAATGGAAAGCCACCGGAAAGTTGAGATAGAACCACCAAGCAGACATAAGCACCATTTATAGCTATCTTTTTCGTAATAAGCATCTACATTTTATTTTCCAGTGAATCCACCAACCACAGTTGTGTTGGAATTCTCTGCGCCCAAAAACCCCAAAACCAACAGAAAACATTTTCTTATATAACTAAATAGTCTTCAAAAAAAAAAAAAAAAAGTCTTCAAAAGTTTTGGGTGGATGTTACAATTTTGTGAAAACAATGTTAGAAATATGACATTTTAGACAAACACTTAAAGGGTTTTCATCATAACCCAATTAATTCTTACGTAGCGTTTAGTTTGCATAATAGACTGGAAAGGAATAACATGAATATGCCTATTTTACTATTGGAGATCCATTACTTGTGAGGAAGATGACTTGGATTTTTTTTATTTTTTTAAAGCAACTTGCAGACTATGGGGTGTGGTAAATAATTGTTAATTGATTGGATTATAGTTTGATTAGTTGATAGTATTGGCTGATTGTAGAAAAATGTTTGGTCAATTAGTTGTTAGCTGATAGTTCATTATATGCCAAATGACTTTATTAAAAAGTTAATCAAAAATTAAAGTTGCTCGCCTTTTGGAGCAATAAACTGTTACAAAAAGCTAATTAATTAACAAATACTTATATTAATTGTTTGTCAAATAACTAATAGTAGCTAAACAAGTCAAAATTAAATGAAAACTATTTTACCAATCAGGACCTAAGTTGTCAATACAATTTACTTCTTTTGTTTGTTTGTGGATTTGTATTAACGGACACATGTCCCATATACTTCATGTGTACTTTTCTTAATTCTAATACAATGTATCTTTTCCTCAACGAAAAAGAAAAAGTTTCACCATGGCATAATACATCTTGTGTAAATAGTATTATCCACTTAACTATTTTCTTTTATCTCCTACGAAATGAGACCACCCAACGCAATGATGATAAACCTTTCACTTGTCCGCATAGACAGCTCAATTAATTACAAGAGTGAAATTTGAGAACAATGATCTGGAATCGAGTCACATTAGCAATAATGTGAGAATAGCCTTTCAAAGTGTGAGGACTACTTGTGTGCTGTTCAGCTGAGTTATCATAATTTATATCCTTTCGATACTCTGTCGGAATGTACACAATTTGAAGTTTGCATCGAAAACACGGAAAAGCACGTAGAGTCGCAATAATGGCCGAACGAGAGGCCAGGCGGCGGCCGCGTGCAGCGGAGGCGAATTGGGATTTGGACTTGAGAATATCTCATGACTCATGTAATATGCTCTCCTCCATGCAAAACCCCCCATAAAGGTTTTGTTGGATTTGCTTTTTTGCGCGCTGTGTTGTCTTTTAGGCTTATCTTCTCTCACAATCTCAAAGTTGGACCAAAAAGCTAGAAAGCACTAATATATAGCTACTTTTGATCCTTCCTTCCCATTTGAGTAAGCCCTTATTACCAAACCAATGTTTGTGTTTGATTATTGTGCTTGAAAATTTGACAACAACATTTTCGGCACACTAGTTCTTTAGTGCACCCCAAAAGATAAAATCTTAAAGATTTTGTTTAGTTTCACTTTTAACATGTGCTCTACATATAGTGTAATGCCTTGGAAATTTCCGAGGTTAAACTTATCAAAATGATCCATCGATTATAATGATTTCACAATTTTGATACCGACTTCTAATTTGTTGTAGTAGTTATAGGTATAATACAAAATTTGTTAGATGAACTACCACAAACAAGACATACCATCATTGGTCGGCAAAACACCCACAAAATCCTCCTTGAAAAAGTATGTCTAAAAGGAAGTAAATGACTATTGATAGGATATACCACCGGTAACGACCGAAGACCGTAATATCTTAAAGTGTCGGTCCGGCGTCGCCTGCCCCCAGCGACCCTTCTGAACCGTCCACCCCCCGGCCGATGGTTGTTGACCGACGACCATCCCGAGGGCGCGCAGGCATTCCCCGACCGAACCCTTTGCTTGGGTTCAACGGAATCACCGCAAGGCCGACGCGCCAACCCATTCGCCCTATCGATTAAGCCTGATGCCCGTAGCTAGGCCCGCGACCCCAAAAGGTTCCCAGGCTTTAGCCCGCCGCGTGTCGGCCAACTATCCGGCTCGGCCCGTGTCGTGCATGCGCCGCCATGTGGCCAGTCATGCGGAGAATCTGGACTTGCCCTTTTCTCCGCTATAAATAGGGCATTAAATGCAACTTGAAGGGGACTTTTGGTTTTTGGTTTTGGTAGGGAATACCCCGACCGACTGCAATCGAGCCATTTCTTACTTGTTGCCGGTTACAGGTCGGATTTAAGCT
>VALG01017825.1:0-10332 GCA_009835305.1 Ipomoea purpurea
AGCGTCCAGGTTGTCGGAGCTCATTTTATTACTCTGAGGTGAAATCAAGGATTAGTTATTTTCATCATGTGTTCCAGAAAAGTGTCGATATATGAAAGAGAGTACAATTTGAAGTATAAAAATGAATAAGTACACTCAATATTTTCCTTAATCGAATATTGAGCAGCGTCAGGTTCGACATCAGTTCGATTAGATTGTTTAATAAAAGAAAAAGTATGGCAGTGGTCATGTGTATGGTTTGGCATTTTAGTTGCACTAACCGGGTAGGACCTAAATAAGTATTTCTTGATTATCGATTATATGAAAGAGAGTACAAATGAGTATAAATATGAAGTAACAAATATTTCCTTTAATCAATATTAGCCAGCGTCAGGTGGTCGACAAGTATCACATAATCATTAGATGGTTAAATAAAAGATAAAAAGTAATGGCGGTGTCTGGTACTGGTTTGGCATTTTAGTTGCACTAACGGGTAGACCCATAAATACAGTTTCTTGACTTATATGTCTATTGTTTTGAAACCATAATCATTAATTTTTTGAATTATTCATTGCTCCCTATTTACATTGTAGTATGTGTTCATATACTTTCCACTGAGCTTGAAGCTCACAACTTCCAAATAGAAGTCCAACCGGGGTACCATTTAGACCACATAGTCCTGGTCTTCTTTACCCTCTTATTTTTCCTTTCTTAAATTTTCTCCGGCACCCAACGATTGGTCAAACGCAAATGCATTATGGACACGCCCCCAAAACAATATCGTTTTCAGAGAAAACGCGACTTCTAGTTATAAAAAAAAAAAATTATTCTATTTCGCCGTTAATTGCGTTATTCATTTGTGGCATTATGAATGTACAGTTATGGAATTATGAATGTACAATTATGAAATTAGAATATAAGTTATGGAATTATGACACAGAGCTCTGACATTATGAACTTCAATTATGAACATATAGTGATAAAATTAGAGTTTTTTACCTTTTGGTCCATGACTATAGTGACACTAGCATAATTGATCCATGACTTTCAAACCTTGCAATTTTAGTCCACGACTATTGATTTTTTTGTAAAATGGTCATTCCGGCTACTTTTCCGTCAAAATTTCGCTGGAAGAAAAATTCTTCATTTTTAACAGAGCTAAAATTGACATTTATAAAAAAAATTGACATTTGACTATACAATATTACTGGGCTACATACTACTGCCCCAGCCAGCGGAGTTCTTGGAACAGGGAGGGCTGTCAGTTAAGCGGCGGAGCGGTCTGTGCGTTCCCCGGGCTAGTTGGGTTATCCGGCAGCAGCATTGGAGGCGAGTCAGCACGCCTGTCGGATCATCCGAAGACATCGGAAAAGCTTCGCTGTATAGATTTTTTGCGAGAGAAGCGGCGGAGATTCTCCAATGCAATCGCTTTTACCTTTCTGTTTTCTGTATTTTCTTTATGTTTTTAACTCTGTACTTTAGTTAGTTACACTTTGTTGGGGTTGGCTGGACTGTATAGAGAGTGACGAAGGAAAGAATTTCGACGCAGAATGCAGCTTTTCAACACATGCCGACTGGCGAGGCAACGTGAACAGTAGTAGCGAAGACGATGATATGGAAATAACCGTACGCAAAATGACCATGTTCTCTAGGCCATAGCGCCACAGTAATATTGTTAGTTAAAAAAAAAAAAAAAAATGAAAGATTGACAACAGAAAAGGGGGGGGGGGGGTGGAACAAACCAAACTCTACGATCAGACATAGAAAGGGATTCCCGAGCTAATAGGGTTGAAGATGTATGGCTTGGACGTACCTCAATTTAAAGTACAAGGTTGGTGGAAAATGGATGAAGTGGTAGAGATAATAAGTGGTTTGCAAACAAAGCTGTTATGAAGTAACTAATGGATGAGATCAGGGAAATATGGTGGGATGAAAGGGAGTAAAGGCTCATCACTCAGAAGTTGGTAGAGATAGAAAATGGTTTGTAGAACAAAGCTGTAATGAAGTACATAAATGGAGGAGATCAGGAGGAAATCTGGTAGGAGGGAGGAGGAGTAAAAGCTCATCACTCAGATGAGATGGAGAAGCTCATAAGCAATATGAGAGAAATGGAGAAGCTCAAGCTTGCACGCTCAGTAATATTTTTTAGTATATATGTAGTCAAATGTCAACTTTTTTATATAAGGTAAAAGGTCAATTTTAGCCCTGTTAAAATGGAGAATTTTTTTCAGTGAAATTTAATTTTGGACGGAAAAGTTGACCGGAATGATCATTTTTGCAAAAATTCAATAGTCGTGGACTAAAATTGCAAGTTCAAAGTCACTGAATCAATTCTGCTAGTGCCACTATAGTCGTGGGACCAAAAGTGCAAAAACTTGATAAAATTATGAACATAGAGCTCTTTATTTGTGAACATAGAGCTTTGAAAATTATGAATGTACAGTTATGGAATTATGAATGTACAGTTATAGAATTATGAATGTACAGTTATTGAATTATGAATGGTACAGTTATGGAGATTAATGAACACAGAGCTCTTACATTTATGAACTTACACTATGAACATATAGTGATAAAATTATGAACATAGAGCTGTAAAATTGTGAACATAGAGCTTCGAAAATTATGATTTACAGTTATTGAATTATGATGTACAGTTACGAAATTATGCAATGTACAGTTATGGACAGTATAAATGTACTGTTATGAAATTATGAACACAGAGCTCTGACATTGTGAACTTTACAATTATGTACATATAGTGATGAAATTATGACATATATCCTATAACGAAGCGGTCTGAAATTCAAAAAAAAACAAAAAAACAAAAACAAAAAACAAAAACAAAAACAAAACAAAACAAAAAAAAAAAAAAAAAAAAAGTGGAAGATAACGGCAAAATATGCTGTGGACTCGTGTCCATAATGCATTGAAAACGACATCGTTTTAAGGGAAAACGGCCCTTGCAGTTCAAAAAAAAAAATTTGATTTTGTCTCGCCATTAACGGCGTTATTCGTTTGTGGATTATGAATAGTACAGTTATGGAATTATGAATGTTTACAGTTATGCATTATGAAGTAAATTATGGAATTGATGAAATTATGAATTTATGAACACAGAGCTCTGACATTATGAACTTACAATTATGAACATATAGGTGATAAAATTATGAACATATAGCTCTAAAATTGTGAACATAGAGTTTCGAAAATTATGAACTGTACAGTTAGGAATTATGAATGTACAGTTATGGAAGTATGAATGTACAGTTATGAAATTATGAACACAGAGCTCTGACATTATGAACTTACAATTATGAACATATAGTGATGAAATTATGAATATATACTTCCTATAACGAAGCGGTCTGAATTTTAAAAAAAATAATAACAATAAAAAGTGGAAGATAACGGCAAATTATGTTGTGGACTCGTGTCCGCAATGCATCGAAAATGACGTCGTTTTAAGGGAAAACGCGGCCTTCCAGTTACATTTTTTTTTTATTTTGTCTCGCCGTTATCGACGTTATTTTTGTGGCATTATGAATGTACAGTTATGGAATTATGAATGTACAGTTATGCAATTATGAATGAAATTATGAAATTATGACACAGAGCTCTGACATTATGAACTTACAATTATGAACATATAGTGAAAATTATGAACATAGAGCTCTAAAATTTGTGAACATAGAGTTTCGAAAATTATGAATTTACAGTTATGAATTATGAATGTACAGTTATGCAATTATGAATATACAGTTATGCAATTATGAACATAGAGCTCTGACAGTATGAACTTATAATTATGAACATATAGTGATAAAATTATGAACACATACTCCTATAACAAAGTGGTCTGAAATTTAATAATAAAAAAAAAGTGAAAGAGGACAGTGCCACTAACGGCACCGTTACATGCTAGACACGGGTCTATAGCATAACGATTGGAAGATAACGGTGCCACTAACGATTGTTAGATTTTTTTTCATTCATTTTCCCTCTTCACTCTTTCCTAGTTGGAACTGGAAAAAAAAAATAAAAACATTAAAAAATTACATTGATGGGATTGCTCTTATTCTTTACTTTTTTTTAGTATTTTTTTTATTTTAAATTTGATTTTTTTATTTAATAACTAGTATTTTCAGCCGTTGATTTTGTTGGTATTACGACTTAGAGTAGCCAATCGGCGGGCCAACACTATAGTAAAATATTAGGGTTATAGGGTGAAGGTAAGTGATGTCGAGAAAGAGACAAAGTAACGAGATTTTATTCAAGAATTGACCCGGTTTTTTTAACCATTGTCGGCGGGCCAACACTATAGATTTTTTCATGCGTTTTCTTTTTAAAAGACAACGGTTTTTTTAACCATTGTCGTTGGTGTGTTGTCTTTAGCGCACTTGAACACAACACTACAAAGAGACAACTATTTTTTAAAAACCGTTCTCTTTGTGCGCACTTTAATAACACACACTAAAAACAACAAATTTAGAAAATCGTTGTCTTTATGCCTTTTTTTTAAGACAACATTTTTTTAACTGTTGTCGTTGAGGTGTTGTCTTTAGCACACACTTGAATACACAACACTACAAAGACAACGATATTTTTAAACCTTTGTCTTTGTGCATTCTTTTTAAAAAAAAAAAAAAAAAAGAGAACGGTTTATTTTTTAACCGTTGTCGTTGGTGTGGTGTCTTTAAGCGCACTAGAATACATAAACACTACAAAGACAACGAATTTTAAAAACACGCGTGTCTTTATGTGTGTTTTTTTTTAAAGACAATTTTTTTTTAACCATTGTCGTTGAGGTGTTGTCTTTAAGCATACTTGAATAAATATACAACACTACAAAGACAACGATTTTTTAAAACCATTGTCTATGTGTGTTTTTTTTTTTTTAAGACAACAGTTTTATTTAACCGTTGTCATAAGTATGTTGTCTTTTAATTTTTAACTTCAATTCCATTTCTAATACTTATACCAAATTATATATATATTTATATATATATATATATAAATATATATATATATATATATATATAATATATATATATATAATATAGAGAGAGAGAGAGAGAGAGAGAGAGAGTCGCGTTCAGGTGCGAAACGACACGCCAGGAGTGAACTGCGAACTATCCAGCGCGCACCATGTTCTAAATCTAGTGCAGCAATAGTTATAACCAGGTGTACCTATAGTTATAACTAGGTGCACCTGATGAATGAATGTTAACAAGGCAAAATTACATGCACTTGTAGGTGAAAATAGGTACGCTTGTAAGTGATTTTTTTACCCCGCACTTTTACTTGCATAGGTCCACCAACTACATGCACTTGTAGGTGAAAGTAGGTGCACCCGATGAATGAATGTTAACAAGGCAAAATTACATGCACTTGTAGGGGAAAGTAGGTGCACTTGTATGGGATTTTACCTGCACTTTTTACTTGCATAGGTGCACCAACTACTTTCACATATAACACATTTACATGCACCGAAGGACATGTGGCTCGCGCTGGTTGGTTCGCAGTTCGCTCATGAACGCGACCATATATATATATATATATATATATATATGATATATTGATGGGGATATGGGATCCTGGGAGTCCATTTTATTGGAAAGTGTTGGCCTAAGTGGTGGTGGAAGAAAGAGGTTGGCTCGACCCAAATCTTGTTGGGCTAGAGAGGCAAGCATGAATAGTGGCCCAAAAAGCTGCCCGCAAGAATCTTGCAATCGTTATACCGTGAACCACGACGCACATAGTGCTGTGCGCCCCGCACCTCCCAAAACGACTTCGTTTTGTTAAGTTGTTAAAAAAAATCCTCTGCTTCGAATGCACATAAACTAATAATATAATAGAATACACAAAAACTCATAACAGAATACACATAATCTAACATAATACATAATACACATAAACTTTTAACTGAATACACATAATGGAGGTTTGGTTAACATAATACACATAAACTCTTAACTGAATACACATAAACTCATAACACAATACACATAAAATTTTAACTGAATACACATAATGGGGTTTGGTTAACATAATACACATAAACTCTTAACTGAATACACATAAACTCATAACACAATGCACATAAATTTTTAACTGAATACACATAATGGGGTTTAGTCTGTTCGGACGGGCAGATGACGTTAGCAGAAACGCGCGTGTTTTGTGCATGGGCACACACCTTGCTATGTTGCCACCATGGTGCACGATATATAATTGCCGGGTTTTCCCGTGGTTGCATTTGTTGTCGATGCCGAAGGGTTTTCAGGGCGTTTGGGCTGCATTTTCTGGCTGCTGGAGATGTTTCTATGCCGGTGGTCTCATCGGCACTGCCTGAGCTGTTGCGGAGTCAACAACTTCGAGCCGGAGATATGTATCTTGAATCATGGAGCCATGTATTTCGAGTGTTCAGTTGCTGCCCAGGGTTGCAGCAGTTCAACAATGGCAGAGACTGGTCTGAGAAAGAATCATATCCAAAGAGATGCAAAACAGAGAGAAAGGGAGGGAAGGGTAAAATAGAAAATAAAATATAATCTATTCCTGAGGACTCAGGAATAGGTTAATATCAGGGGCCCTAGTAATAGTTATTCCCCTTATAAGGGGAATATGTCATCCTAGGAACATTGTTCCTGGGAATAAAATTATTACAAAAAAAAAAAAGCCTATTACTAGGAATGTTATGTCTTTCCAGGCCTATTCCGTGAACCAAACGTGCAATAAAGTAATCTTTGATTCCCAAAATCTCATATTTCCTTCCTACAGGTAATCCTATTACCTGGGGTAATCTAAGATTCCATGAACCAAACGCCCCCCTTATTGTATCTGTATTTTACCGATCAATCTGGGATTTCTAAGTTCACTTGTTCCTCTATCTTATTTTTCTCTTGGCTTTTCCTAGCTAGCGATTACTTTCCTGCAATGGGTACCATGCAATAATTCAATTCACACGAGAATATGTCTAAATACACAACATGTTATCAGCACAAAGCTATATATATCATCGGTGAATTCTTGTATCAATGAATGCCTTTTATTGAGAGCGAAAACGAACCCTTATGCATGTTTGGAATTATTGCAATCTGCATTCTCTAAAGCACTGTACTAATCACATTGTACCAGTACCACACGAAATCGTCTCAAAGCCTTCTACATCTTGTTTCCACGTGGGTTCGACTCTTGCTTTGCACTATTACTACAGTGACTCGTTGTAACACCCCACTTTTCTAACTCTTAATTACAACTCTAAACAGTCATTTATAACCAAGCATCGAAAATAAAAACTAAAAGATAATTAGTGGGAGTTTCACCGCACAATCAACACTCCGTGGTGATTGCACAGGCTAAGGGGTAAAACTAGAAATAAGATAAAAATCTGGCATCCAAATAAAATACCGGAAACATAAGGGGGAAAACGTCACCCAAAGTCTACATCATTCTCAAACCATAATGTCAATAATGAGTCTAAAATCCATAAAAAATCATCGCTAACTAGAGTTTAGACATCTCAGACTACAAGAATAATCTAACTGGATCTCTTCTCACTACTGGGCCCACCTGAAAGGGGTTTTGCAAGCAACACATAGACAAATAGAAAAACACCCGTTAGCACGAAGCTAAGTATAACCACACTCAACCCTGTAAAGCTTTTTACCATACTTTGAAAACATTTGGTTTCTTTTGTAAACAACAAACTCATCTCAAATCATCTTTAAATCTATCACATACTTTCTAGATGCTTGCACCCTATTATATCAGCTGGCATGCTCATATATATATATATATATATATATATATTATATATATAAAAGACTGTTCACTTAAATTCATCAGCATATAAACTTCTCAAATAGCTTAACAAGCAATTCATGCTTAAAGATAGGATCATGCTAATAAACCATATAACATGTATTCTCATGCTTCATATTCTCATCTCATAATTCGATAAACAAGACTTCTAATACAACAAAATGATTATAAATCAAGATTCTCATTATGTACTCTCATGCGATACTTCACTCAAATGCAATCTTGTGCAATGCTATAATCATACTCATGTGCAACCTTGTGCAAAGCTGTAATCATATGCTGCAATACTGCAATCGTACTCATATGCAATCTCGTGCAACACTTATACATGCATCATACTCATATGCAATCTCGTGCAAGACTGTAAACATACTCATATGCAATCTCGTGCAACAATATACTCATATGCAATCTCGTGCAATACTGTAAACATACTCATATACAATCTCGTGAAACAATAACTCATACTCATATGCAATATCATGCAATACTATAAACATACTCATATGTAATCTGTGCAATATATTACTCATACTATATGCAAATCTCGATATACTATATTAGTATAGTATATATTATAGTATATATATATATATATATATATATATATATATCATTCACTCATTATAAAAATATAGTACTTTCTGTGGAGGACTCTTTCTTTCTCTTGAGTCTCTCTGACTCACTTCTTTCTCTTGAGTCTTTTTGACTCGCTTTTCTTTCTCTTGAGTCTCTTTTGACTCGTTTCTTTCTCTTGAGTCCCTCTTGACTCGCTTTTCTTTTTCTTGAGTCTCTTTTGACTCTTCTTTCTCTTGAGCTCTTTTGACCTCTTCTTTCTTTTACTCGTAGACTGCTTAGGATTTCACGATGCGTGAATTACCCATCGGGAATGGCATAAATCCAACCCAATATCTTCTACCGTCTACGGAACCAATCTCGTGGTTCTATCTCTATGGAATCAGGTATCGAACTATTAGTGTGCACCCCCCCCCTACTCAGGATTCCAAGTCTAGCGGGCAGTTTCCAATCTCGTAACGTGGGAATACGCCGTGTTACATATACTAGGACCGAATGTCCATAAATATCTCCTGAGAGGACATAGTCGAAACGTATCCCAAAACCTCACGATATAGATAATACATAAATAAATCTCTCATGCATCAATCTCATGCATGCAACAATTCTACTACTCCTCAATGCATCAAGAATGATATATCACATGCTTATGGTTTTTGAAAGTATTCTTGGGCTCACGTTGGCCCCTTATGAATTTTGGAAATATGAACACATGTGAAATGTCAAAATTACTATAACATGCTTCTAACCATGTATAAAATAACATGAAACACTTAAGACTATAATGTCATGCTCGGTTTGCAACATAGCAAATTCTATATATTCTATCAACAAAATATGCTTCATTACTCATTGCTCAAATATCTCAATCTAGTCATGCTTTCATAATAAATCATATTCTCAAATGATCATGCTTCTTTACTCAATAAAAACATCATCAGATCACATAGTCAAATAATTATTCATACACATAACTTAGCAAATATATACTCTATGTAGGCAATTCTTCACAAATTTCCTTCATAACAATACTCGTTTTTTAACCAAAATTCACCGAAAATCAAGCCAAAAAATTGCGTCGAGACGGTCCCGAAGAACCTAGCCACAAGGGCCCGTAACACTCGGCTCGAAAACGGATTTGGAAAAGAATTTCGTTAACAACGCACACTGCAGATCTACAGAGTTTATATCTAACTTAACTAATCCATAAACCAGCTAAACTAAGTCGCTCAACTATATACAGCCCATACAATTAACCATTAAAAGAAATAACAACAATAATAATAAGTAATAATAACATATATACTAACACACCCCCTCAAGCACAAGGGTTGGAGCGCAAATTGAGCTTGTCACGCAAAGCAGCAAGCGTGGCTTCGTCAAGATATCTGCAAGCTGATCTGTCGTAGAAACATAGTTAACAACAAGTCCCCCGAAGCAACCTTATCACGAACAAAGTGATAATCTATTTCCACATGTTTCGTACGTGCATGAAACACCGGATTAGCACACAAGTATGTAGCACCTAGATATGTCACACCATAGCGTTGTAGGTTTCCCGGAATGCAAACCCAAGTTCGCGCAGCAGAGACACCACCCAAGTAACCTCAGTGGAGACATCAGCCAAGGCTTTATATTCGGCTTCAGTGGAAGACCTAGCTACTGTGCGCTGTTTCTTCAAAGAGCCAGGATGATTAAGTTATCACCAAGTAGACAGCAAACACCCGGCTCGTGCTTTTCTCATCCCGGGACAACCAGCCAAGTCAGAGTCAGAATAGGCGTGAATGTCGGAAGACGGTTCGACGGAGAGACCGAAGCCAAAAGTCCAGGAGTGCCTTCAATCATATCCGTAGAACCTCGTATTCACCAATACACCATATAGTAGATACACTATCTGGTCATGTGTGTTAGATAACATAACACATTGTTATACTATATAGGTAGGATTAATAT